>CALNXK010000011.1:5035000-5117500 GCA_942486035.1 Porites lobata | reverse complement strand
AACAGAAATGCAATCCCCAGCTGCTGCTCCATACGTGTTTGAACCAAAGTCTGTTGTTTCATTCAGTGGGAAGTTTGTACTTTCAAACAGTGGATCCTTCTCCAGATAGTTATACCATGGTGTGAACCTCACAACACAGAGTCTGAATTTTTCTCTTATATGATCAGTCAGTAAGCAAAACAGAACAAAATTGGCAAAGCCTTGACTGCTGTCCCCAATGCCCTGTAAAAAGATATGTAAGATGGATTTAATTTATGCCATCTTAAACCTTTCAATTCCTAACATAGTGGCCAAAGTGCACAAAATTCACAAAAACTTCCACTTTCAGAGAATCCTTAACCTGAGTAAACAGCCAGTAATTTATGACACCACCAATTTTCCCTGCAAGATGACATCTGAGAAACCAGTGCAATTTTCAAAGCGAAACGAAAGTAGAGCCTGATCTCAGGTTAACTGATCTGATGACTCAGGATTCACTACAAGTACCCTGATCTCGCTAGTACTGCTGATTGAAAATGTGCTGACCTCAGAAACCAGGGGGGGTCTTCGTTTTCTAGGGTCTTCATTTTCTAGGTCTTAGGTCTTTGGTCTTCATTTTCTAGGTCTTCCTTTTCTAGATGCCTGAAACAAGGGTCTGGAATTCAGGATGCACCCCAAATAAATTTTCTAGGAGAATCTCCTTCTCCCCCTGGGGATGCATTTAATTGCGCTTTAAACCAATATTATGAGTGATTACAGTCCTCACAACAAGCAGGAAAAATGTTAAAAAAATACAGCAGGAGGATAGAGATTTTTTGGTGTCCAAGTCATTTTAAATTACCAATCCAAAAATTGCAGATGGCATCACAAGCATTACAAGAACTGTAGTAAAAGTTTGAGACTCCAGGGAATATTCTAAACTCCAAGCAAAGAACAAGAAAATGAAGGACAATCTGGGATTTTTGAAATGAATTTTTGCAAGAGAGTAATATATTGTGGGAACTTTTTTTAGCTTCAAATCCCCTCCTTTTAAATGCCTCCTACCTATTACCCAATCCCCACCCCCTGGATCCCTAAAATTAAATAAATGCCCTGGGGCCCGTTTCTCGAAAGTCCCGATAATTAACGGGCCCGGTAAGCTGTCGCCGTTTGCATTAAAGATCGAGGTTTCAATAGTTTTGCATCTAGCATGATAAAACCATCACTTAGTGAAACAAAATGGAGTAGTCTGCTAGCTGGGACCCGCGCTCTTATTCTTTATATTTCGATTTGAATATTTGATTTCGGGCCCGAAAAGTTACCGGGACTTTCGAGAAACGGGCCCCAGGGCATCTTTTAGATCATTCAACGAGTTTTCATTAATGAGTATGATTATAATGGTAAAATAAAGCCTTGCTCTATTATTATATAGCTGACAAGCCAACTATAAAAGCATAATATGATAACTGAGTCTTCTTACCTGGAGGAAAACAAGAAACTCTATTGCTGGTGGGTCTTCAGGGAGATAATACAAGAAACGAAAAAATCGTATGGTTCCCCAGATACGCAGCAAAATGAACACAATGGGAATGATGGTCAACTTGCGTTCTGCTCTTTTTATTACTTCTAAAGCCTTTGGTGTGAGAAAATCTCCACCTGGGATGAATCCCAATCTTACCTTAAGGTGAGGTAAAAATAAAGAAATATATATTAAGGCATTAAATTTCAAAATGTAGTTTGTCCAGAGCATTCCCAAACAAAACTTTAATTGCTTATTACTCCTTCCTTTATTTCTGGGTATTAATAGAAATGGCCCTGGGCTACAGACACTGTGAAAATTAAAGGTAATATATTATTTTGTTTTAGAACCTTCCTTGGTCTTAACCTAGTACTATTCGTAATATCCACGTTTGCATTTACTGCAAATTGTCACTAAGACACAAACACAAAAATTGTTTCAAGCAAACATTTAAAGATAACAACCTAAAATTATGTAAGAAAGGGCACATTAAAGCTGAGTCTTGTGTGGTTATTGGAGAGCTAATGTAACACTCTTAATTCAATTCAATGATTTATCGGCTACTTTATTTTCCTACCTACATACACTTGTGTAAATATCTTATATAGTGTGAAATAAAGAATTGAATTGAATTGAATTGAATCAAAGGGTGGAGAAACCAAAGCATTAGGCAGCATTCATTATGCATAGCACAAGGGGCGGGGGGAGGGGGGCAGAGGATTTTTTTTTTGGGGGGGTTCTTAAGGGAAAAGGGGGTGATGGTAAACATTTCTGAGGGAAGGAAGGGGAATGCTGATTTTTTTTAGATGTCTGCATTGAAAGATTAAGTATTTGTATCATTGTGACTCATTTTCATAGTCCTTACCATTCCCTGGTAAAAGGAAAATAAACTTGAACAAGGGTAAATTTTGACCCGATGCATAACAAATTTTATATTCATTTTTGTTTCTCTTGGTGATGCATTATGCTCTATAGCTGGTAATTTGGACTTAAAAATAGTGAATTAACTTTCTTTTCCTTTTCGCAGAGATTTGTATTTCACTAAATGTAAAGTACGTGGACCTTTCTTCAGAGATAGGCTGACTTGCAATTCCCTTTTCTTTTTCTGCTTAACTGATCAGGCCATTCAATATCTTTTAGCACCAGTTCAGAAGTTGTATAGCTTTTCAAATGCCTTTTTGTTGGCTTTTTATTGTTTGTTTTCTTTTCAAGCACTTGGGCTTGTTCTTTGCTAGTCTAGGTCCCAAGTTTACGGTGGCCCAGAAGGGTCACACATGCAAATTAAAAATGTAGGTGCAAATTAAAAATAGTAAATGCAAATTAAAAATTGTACATGCAAACTAAAAATATTACCTGCAAATTAAATATAGTACATGCAAACTAAAAATTGTGCTGCAAATTAAAAAAGAAAACATATCGATGCAGATCAAAAATGAAAAGTCCTGCGCGCACAGTATGAGTGATGAGGACCTGGTCTGAGCTGTGCGACCTGGCCTTACAGCCGTCGGCCCATTCATGTTTCATGTTTGTAATATTTTTAGTTTGCAAGTACAATTTTTAATTTGCATGCCCTATTTTTAATTTGCAGGTAAAATTTTTAGTTTGCAGCAACATTTTTAATTTGCATGTGTGACCCTTCTGGGCCACCGTACAAGTTTAACCTATCTCGGAATCATTGCATTTCATCATTGAATCTACATGTAAGCTGCCACATGATGGCCCTGGTATGCAAATATTTCCCTGTGAGGCACAGCTAGCTTTAATCTGTTACAACTTTCTTTAATTTACACTTTACACCAGAAATACTAAAATCTGTGAACCAAGAGGACGGGATGTCAAAAAATTCTGTATGATGTGGGGGGATATTTAAAAATTTTGCCCTTCAAAAAAATATCCTTTGCGTGTATTGTTTTTTACCAGCCTTCTTCAGGTTTACAGATGTTACTGTTCCTACATAAGTTCAGTAACATCTGTAAACCTGAAGTAGGCTGGTATGGCCAGCCAAAATATTGTTATGGTTAAAAAACAATACATGTTGTTCTGAATCAGCTTTGCAGTAGTCTTTGGACTTCTTGTTCTTGGTTCTTTGTATTTTGGCTGATTAAATCTCTTTTCTAGAGATCCAACGTTTACAACTAGCAGGATCTTCGTCCACGGTTTTTGTAGTTAATTTAATCCTTTATAAATGAATGCACTCAGCCGGCAATGCAGCCTTAGTCAAATTCTGTTTTCTCCTTGTGAATAATAAATTAGTTTAGAAGTGTAAACAGGAAGTGAAAGGGGCATGAGAGGCTGAATCAGGAAATTAAAGATGTGGGTTTCTTGAACATACCTCTCGTCTGATCTGCAGTATGACCAACAAATAAAACTTGAAGATGCAAATATATGACATGATCTCCCAGCCTTTTCCTGTAATGAACATCCACATGACAACTTTCCACCATTTCTGATTTTCAGAAATCCAGCACCATCCAGGAGTGAGAACATTTCTGGAAAATCCATATGCGCCCATTGTGAACGCGATAATTCCTATCAAGATAGGAATTCCCCACCCTATGAGGTGAAGTAACTGCATAATTCGCCTTTCATATTCGGCGGAGATCTTTCTGCAGATAGTCAGGTAAAAGTAAAACGACAAATTCAAAGTCCACATGAAGGAAGACAAAATCGCCACATTGGTAACTAGTGACTGCATTCTGCATATCTCGTTGTCCGAAGACGGGTTATAAATCCCGATAATGTTAAAGAGAGCCACGGAGAAATCACCGATGGATATGAACATGATCATTCTGCGAGAGTTTGTTCTTAAATCAGGCCACATAATGAAAGTAATGATGATCAAAAGTGCTCCGATTAGCGACAATGAAGCAGCCGTGGTTGTGAAGATCTTATTAAGGTTCGACTCTGCAATTTCTGTTTGGGGGCCATATGTTATAGGATAACGATTACTCGGACCCGTTACTACAGACTCCATGTTAAAGCCTCGACCTTCGCTCAAATTGAAATCGCGCAACATACTCAATCTGTAGCTGTGTTTCTTGGCCCTCAAAGTCCCGTGATTCTCATCAGTCGATGGGAAGCCGTCTACGTGACCTGCAGGTATAATCCGATATAAATTTCCAAGGATCGAAAACAGTTTCAGGTAGATGACGCTCGCATTAAACTGGCAAAGTGAAAGGAAATAGTAGTGACGATACGGTAGTTTATAACCCTGTCGAAGCAAAAACTACATGTATTTGCATTCTGTTTCAGAGAGGCCTCGATAATGGGGCGAATTTCGATTTCGCTACAAGCAGAGGCCAACCACTAGACATGTAACTTCACGAGGTCATCGTATTAGACTACACCCTCTCAACACCCACTTAGGTCACACAATAACGCGTTACGCAGATGTCACGCAAAATTGCTATAGCCTGTGTAGACATTAAGCTTCACATAAAGCGACCGTTATGAAAGCTAAAAAAATGCAATTTTTCGTATTTTTCTTTCAAAAAACTACTACCGTAGATCGATATTTCAAGCAAAACTGCAAAGTTTCATAAGGACTCGTCGCAAACTAATGGCGCAGGGGGTACTCCCTTATATAAACCATATATATATGCGCCGCCCCGGCCAAAGGGTATGGTTTTTGCGCAGTTCTGGTCTGAGAACGCGTATAGACAGGAGCCCATAATGGTATGGACTTTGCCCATTTTGGTTTGGAATCGGGTATGGTTTTAGAGGAAACTACGCTAGTGTATGAACATATTTATTGTCTCAATTCCCTTAGAAATGAATAAGAAAGAAAGAGAAACATCTATTTGCTGGCTTTTAATCTAAGTAATGATGACATAATTTCTTAGGGGTAAGGTCGGAAAAAGGGCATGGATTTTAGAGGCCACGTCTGAAAACGGGTGTGGTAAATGGCTTTTTTTGTCTGAAATAGGGTCGTGCACATGTACACCCCCGCCAAGTTTATGTACGGGTTGAAATGCCCTCTTCAGCACAATAGCTGCACACTTGCCCACAACTAAGAGAACAGATGCAAAGCAAGTGTGCAACTTAAGCAGTATAATTCAGTGAATAAACACAAATGCAATCGCCTGCTCCATAAGAGTTTGAACTGAAGTCTGATGTCTCATTCAGAGGAAATTTTTTACTCTCAAACAGTGGATCGTTCTCCTTCTCATGATACCATGGTGTAAGCCGCACACAACAAAGTCTGAATTTTTTTCTGATGTGATCAGTGAGTGAGCAAAACAGAAAAAAATTTGCAAAGCCTTGACTGCTGTCCCCAATGCCCAGAAAAGAAGTAACATAAAAAGACCAAGTCAGTGCAAAATACTTATTAATACATGTATAAGATTGATTTATGCCATCTCAAACCTTTCCATTCTTAGGCCAAAGTGGAGAAAATTCACAAAATTTCCAAATTTCTTTTAAAAAAATCCTTAGCCTGAGGAAATAGCCAATAATTTATGATGCCACCAATCGTTTCCCTACGAAATGACACCTGAGACATCAGCGCAGAAATTACATACTGATTTGACGTCCCAGATTCAGTCAAAAAGGAGATTCTCAAAGATTCTCATTAATGATGAGAATGATTAATATAATTGAAGTAAAGCCTATCCCCTTCATCGCCATAGAACCAACTTTCATAACATAATATATGAATGTAATTGCGTTTACATGTACCTACTTGAAGGAAAACAAGAAAGTCTATCGCTGGCGGGCCTTCAGGGTGAAAATACAAGAAACGGAAAAAACGTATGGTTCCCCAGATACGCAGCAAAACGAACACCATAGGAATGAAGGTCAACTTGCGTTCTGCTTTTTTTTGTTACTTCTAGAGCCTTCGGTGTGACAAAATCTTCACCTGGGTTGAATCCCAATGTCACCTAAACAGGGGCACCCAACGAGAATATAGTTCAAAACCACTTAAACACAGCATTGTTAAACGTGTTTTAGTATTTAAACGGTAAATATGGGCATATTTTTATCCCCTATAAATTTTTCATCTGTTCGGATTTCCTAGCTGAAAGTCTAGTGATCCGAAAATTATAGGGATCAAAACTTACCTGTTCGAAAATTTCAAAGCCAGCAAAAAATATTCTCGAAAAAATTCTATGGGCATATTTTGACCAAATTTTTCTGGGTATAAATCCGTTGAAAAATGGGCAAAAACCTGTTCGAAAATTTTTTACCATTTTTTAGATGTTCGAAAATCCTAGGAGAGGCAGGCAAGCAAATAATTTTACAACAAATGTTCCCAAAATTCTAGATCTCAAATCGTCTTCCGAACAGATATTTTTCCGAAAATTGTCTTTGGGTGCCCCTGCCTAAAGGTGAGGTAAATAATTAAAAAATAAATGTTAAGGCAAGAAATTAGGTCTCTAATTAAAATGAAGTCCAGAAATCCATGATGCCCGTTATTAAAATGAACACAAAACGGGTACCGATGTTTGTGGAGCATCCCCAAACAAATATCTGTTTAGAAATGGCCCGGCAGTAATTGTGAAAGGTAAGCATATTAGTACCTCCCTTTGGCTATGTTCATACTATAGCGGCTATCCTGTGTGGTGTGAACACCTATCTGATATGTGACTCTCCACTTTAGAGATTGGCGTACTCCAGCTTCGCTCGATGAGGAATCGTGCCAAATGCACTGTACTCAGTGTGGATGAACAGAAGCCCTAACTGATATGATTGTCATGCCAGTGGAAAAGCTACCAGGTATAGTGTGATTGTAGCCTCGGTCTTAACCCGCTACTATAAACAGTACCTACGTTTACATTTACTGCAAGTAACCACTACCACCCTGTAAGAAAGGGTAAGCATTAGTCAAATTTTTAGTGTACCTCCTGTAACCCCCCTATCAAGGTGCGCTTATGCTTACTGATATTTTTACTGTTTTCTTGTTGTGAATTATAAATTAGTTTCCATTTAGAAGTGTGCGAAGGAAGTGAAAGGTCGTATCTGAAGAGGCTGAATCAAGAAAAGGTTCTGTTCTCTTGAGCATACCTCTCGTCTGATCTGCAGAACGATCAACAAATAAATAAAGATGCAAATGTGTGCCATTAACTTCCAGCCTTTTCCTGTAATGGACATCCACATGATCATCATCTTCAGTCTTCGTCGTTGTCTTAAAGCCGATTAGCGGTAACGCAGGGTTAGATTTTAACCCAGGTTTCTTTTTTCTTTCTATCAAAAGTATTTTCTCGGATATTAATTTTCTCTATTCTTTTTAGAGCATCCAGTCACCAAATTGTAGACAAAACGAGTCAACTGAAATTGCTTTATAAGCTTTCATATCTGAATTCAAATTTCGCACTAACCCTGGGTGATCTTAACCCAGCTTTGAACAACCCGGCGCTGCCCACTGGGTCGTAGAGGAAAGTCCCGTCGTGATTCTTCAAAGGCTCTTTTGCAAGGATAAAAATCAGTTTCACGGAGATGAAACTCGCGTCAAATTGGTAAAGCGAAAGGCAAAATAGCAGAGTGGTCAGTTTGTAACCCTGTCGAGGCAAAAAACATTGGCACTTTACAAGTACACACCCACTCATGTCTCGCAACGACAACACAAAGCTACACAACAAGAGAAGTTATGTTATTCTTTTCAATAGTAATTATCATGCAATGATCAAAGGCGCATTACATCATGAATTCTAAAACTCTTATGAAATTAAAAAAAAAAATTAAAATACTAAGAATTAAATCTAGTTTACAAAGATATGTTTTGAAGGATGTAAACTGTTCAACTGTTTTTGATTTCCTTAAGGGAGTGGGTAATGCATTCCACAATGTGGCAACAGCAACAGAAAAAGATCTGTCTCCGAAAGATGTCAATATCTTCCCACGAGGGAAATCTAATGGTAATCCATCGTTTGATCGCAGCTGATAGGCAGATTGATTCCTTACTGAAATTAAATTACTCATATAGTGGGGTGACTGACCAAGCAAAGATTTAAAAACGATTAAAAGTATCTTAAAAGAAATGCGAATCTCACTGGCAACCAGTGAAGTTCATAGAGTACCGGGGTAACTTGGCTGAACTTAGGGCCTGTTTACATGGAGTGGGGGACCCCGGTCTAGTGGGGTAAGTTCCTTTTGTTTTCACGCTCCGGGGGACACAAAACAAAAGAAACTTACCCCACCTGACCGGGGTCCCCCACTCCATGTAAACAGGGTCTTAGAAGAAGAGGTAACAAGCCTAACTGCGGCGTTCTGGACTCTTTGCAACTTGGGGATCTCAGTGTTTGGAAGTCCGTACAGTAGACTGTTAAAATAATCCAGTCAGCTTGTGATAAAAGCATGCACCAAAGTTAGGAAACTTTTCTGGTCCAAATACTTCCTGATACGACGAATATTATATATAGAGATGAAAGAAGGCGATACTGCACAACTTGTTAACATCTTACTTTCCCGATCTGGGATGTTTCCCAGGGAAGAAGTCTCCAAACCTGTGTAGCGACCCACCCCTCCCCTCCGAAAAAATCCGATTTTTACTGAAGGGCGGGGAGGGGGGTGTCTCTACACAGACGAGAAGTTTCCGTTTTGGCAAAAATCTCCTCTTCAACTGAAGATATGATCGTCATAGCCTCCCACGCAGGAGACCATAATCATGTTACTTTAACTGGGTTATAACAGGAGCCCACGTCGCAGTTGTAACCCAGGGGTGGCGGCGGCCGGGGTGGGGGGAGGGCACTCCCTATAAAGGCTTACGCGGGAGGCTCTGCCCGTTCAGGCTTCAGGTCCTGGCGGGGCTCCCGATTCAGGTACAGTCAAGTGAGTAAACGCTCGCCTTACGGACGCGATTACGGACACCCCGCCTGAATACGGAAATTAGAGACATTTGAGGGAAACAAACTGCCGCTAGCCTATTACGGACCGAACTTGCGGTCACCTCTTTTGGTCTTGACAGCACAGTTTTATTGTTGTGATAACAGACATCAATATACATTTAGGCGCCTCTTCGCCTTTCTCACTTGGGTGGATTATGGTGGAGAGTCCTTCTTCCTTTCTTCTTTTATAAGGACAATGTTGCAGTTTAACGTGAGGTGTTTTAGTCTTTCCAAATAGTTATTTTCTCTGTCTTGTAAATAACTGGAATTTATAGTCCTAGGTCAGCTTCTACAATAAGCCTAATGGCCAAGAATGCGGTCAGTATCTTCAAATTGAATGTCAGAGGTCAGGGGCGGATCCAGAATATTCAAAAAGGGGTTGCCAGGTCACTTAACAGTTCTATTCTAGACACTTTTTACTTTTCTGAGGCTGAATTCTATAAAAATAATACAAAATTTCAAAGGAAAAGAAGTGGCCAGGGCCTCATCGGCCCACCCCTAAAACCGCCCATGGAGGTGGTCTAGGCAAAGTCGGCTAGAACGGTATTTTGATAAGGACAAGGAATGCAAGCGTAGTGAAAAGTGCATGCTCCGATTTCCGTTTAACATGATCAGTGATGAACCTTTTAAGAAAATACCGCACTAACTTGCGAAAAACAACCATGATGTGCATAAGGAGTATTTCTTGGAACCATACTTTATGGTTTTTGTCAGTGTCACTATAAATTGTTCAGTGACTGTTGTGGTGAACGAAAGGGAGATGCAAGTTAGTTCTGTTCTGTTTATACGATGAGTTGTTTCGTTTGTAAATAAAGTTCTCTCTTTATAATGCAAAAACTGCGCTGCATTGTTTCTGGAGACATTATATACCAGAGGCGCAGCCAGGATTTTTCCAGAGGTGCGAACAATGATCCAAATCGCTCTAACCCGCCTCCCACTTACCACAACGTTTTTATGCTCTATACATTCAACTTGTTGCTACCTATGCGCTTGTTCCCACCTCAGTTTCTCTGATCGGTCCACCAATAGACCTTGTCACGGTTTTCGACGCCATTTTGACGAATAGGGCAAACGCGTGAGAAATTACGGTGTTTGGATGAGAATCTAATGTCGAATAATTTCCGCTTAAAACGGCTGTTCTAAAAAAAGTGTGAATTGTATATTAAAGCTTCACTCCTAAGGATTCTACTAGAAAAATTTTAAGGGCGTTACATGCGCCAGAAGACCTAGAACCATGGTTTTAAAATTTCCTATACATTTGTCTGTAAGAAAGTCCCGGGAAAAATTACAGACAAATATACGGAAAATCTAACGCAAGCCTCCGGAGAAATTTAAGTACAGGCACGCCCCAACTGTTAGTCAATCCTTTGCTGTGAAGCTTAAGTTTACAATTCTTTTTTTTTTTCTGAACAGCCGTTTTATGAAAATCATCCGACATTAGATTCCTATACGAGACCCTTCACCGGTCAAGATAGCTTTCAAAACCGTCATATTTTTTAACCCTTTAAGCCCCAATATCCACATACAAATTCTCCAAACTGATCTTTATACATTTCCTTTAAGAATTAGTTTAGAGAATTTGATAAAAGATCAAAGTATTTTCTCTTAGGTGATCATTTTATTAATTCTCATAACCTCATCTCATGACAATGTAAGGATATAGTTAAGAGAAAATTGCTGTTAGTCACTATTGGGACTTACAGGCTTAAAGGGTTTATGGAGTACTAAAGTGATGACATCATAAAAATTAGGTTTCTGAAATCATGGGATTTGTAAGGATATTCTGAAAGAACAATGTCCAAGAGGCCTACTTGCCAAAAATGAGCATTTCGGGGCAAATGGTCTCTAAGATGTTAGCCGGTTATACTTCGAAAACTCCATAAAACCCTTCTAAATTTTTTTGGGTCAACCCAAGCATAACTGGCTACGATCTCAGAGAGAATTTGCACCAAAATGCTCATTTTTGGCAAGTAGGCCTCTTCGACATTGTTCCTTCAGAATATCCTAACAAATCCCATGATTTCAGAAATTTCATTTTTATGATGTCACACTTGAGTACTCTATAGAGTACAGCAGTAAGAAAATTCAGCGAATTTTTAATATTTCAAACCAACCGAGTATTCTTTGCCTCTGCTTTTTTGTCAGTCCAGTTCAAATCAAACACAGAATATTCTGTAAATTCCGTGTCTTAGAGTATTCCGTACATTCCATATTTTAGAATATTCTGTGTATTCTGCCATCCTGTTCCATCATTCCGTCAGTCCGCCATTCCAAGCTATACAAAAGTAACCTTTCTTTGAGTTTAATATATTCGATAACTTTTGCGATAACGCAAAACAATAGATCTACAGTCTAAGAACAAATACAAATTCCGTACTTACTCTTATTGTCACAGACTAATATAATCTTATAAACTTTTAAAAACATTGCTGCATCGGTTAAAATTGCTGTTGATAGTAAGCTAAAATTCAGTCGTTAAAATATAGTTTGCTGTCCTTGTTTAAGGCCATGGCTTCTTTAATGGTTCAATTATGTTTTAGCAGCTAGTTATAATATCATCAAAATTTGCACAAATGAAAACCTTTAAGCATTAAGTTAGTAATTATAAATTGCTTGCCAGTTTAAGAAATGGTCCAGGCAAGAAGGGAAGCAATTTCTTTTGTTGTGGCGCAATACGCTTTCCTCACATAGAAATGTTTTCATTTTTACGCAGAGAATGCATAAATCTACAAAAAGGCTGTTTACGAGAGAAAATGTATTTAACTCCACTTTTAAGGGTGTATTTTTGTGTTAAAACATTTCGACCAATCACATGAGTTGCAAACAATGGCCAAGAAATGCTCACAATTTTACATGATCCGCACATACGATTTCTGTGTTACTTAGACTCAGACGAGATTTTGTTATAAGGAAGTTGGATAGAAAAAAAGGGATTAATATACTTGCTGCTTTGGGAAGATTTCGTAAAATTTGATGTTTAAACCAATCAGAACCTTAGTAGAGACAATAGAAAAGTTAGCACCTTTCTGCATTCCGACGTGTTCACTGCTTCTTATCTGGACCATTACTTAATTAACTTGATGCATAAAGCATAAGTTAAAAATCTAAAGAACAACAGAAACCATGCTCAGACAACAATATTATTGATTCACAGCGGGAGATCAAGTGGAGGGGACAGTGGCCCTAGTCTCCTTATTTCAAGAACAAAGGCCGAGGCACAAAAAAGACTTTGTTTTGTCTAAAGAGCAGGACCCCGTCTACCTTAAGACCTGAATTGCCCACCGCTTAACATTCCAAGTCAAAATTATTTGCAGGTGTGCAATTATTGATCAGATTATAATTATCATTTGTTTGATGCATGAGATTTTCGAGCCATTTTTGTAACCTGTGATCAGGCGATCCTTCTTCCCTTATTCCTTAGCTATTTTGTTGATTACTTCACATGTTTGAGGGCATGTGAATCATTTTTGTACACTTTGGAATAAATTTTTGTCTCTATTTTTCTTTTATGATATTAGTAACTCAACAAGCACTGTTCGTCCATCTAGCCTTGCCAAGAAAGTAAAAGATCAAAAAGATAAAAATAGATTGGTCTTAATATAAAAGTTTATACACAGGTTTTGAATCAAGCCTTTGCAGTAAAATAAAAGCTGCACTCAAGACTCAAACCCCACTTGTCCACAACTAAGATAATAGAAACGAAGCAAGTGTGCAAATTAAGCAGGATGATTCATTGAATAAACAGAAATGCAATTGCTTGCTCCATAAGAGTTTGAACTGAAGTCTGTTGTCTCATTCAGAGGGAATTTTGTACTCTCAAACAGTGGATCCTTCTCCTGATACTGATACCATGGTGTAAATCGCACACAACAAAGTCTGAATTTCTTTCTGATGTGATCAGTGAATAAGCAAAACAGAACAAAATTGGCAAAGCCTTGGCTGCTGTCCCCAATGCCCTGAAAAGAAGTAACATAAAAGAGACCAACTAAGAATAAAATAATAATATATTATGAAATTATGCCATCCTGAACCTTTCCATTCCTAATAGAGGATATAAAGTGCAGAAAATTCAGGACAAATTCCAAATTTCTTTCAAAAATCCTTAGCCTGAGAAAACAGCACACGTTTTGTGATGCTAAAGATGGTTTCCCTGTGAAATGAGGTCTAAGGAAATTCCATACTGTGTCACTACACTGATCTGAATAGTGCTTCTGACTGGTTGACTGAACCATTGAGGGTTTGGAATTGGGAAACTAAGACGGATTTTGTTTGCGGGGAGAAGGGAGGGGCCTTGAATGCTGTGCTGATTTTGTTTTGAATAATGTTGTCCCAGATTAAGTGAAAATTTGACTAACACGAGTTTTCATTAATGAGAATGATTAATATTGAAATAAAGCCTGTCTCCCCTACATTTCCATAAAACCAACTTGTATATAATATATGCATGTAATTGCATCTACATGTACTTACTTGAAGTAGAACAAGAAACTCTATTGCTGGCGGGTCCTCAGGATGAAAATACAAGAAACGGAAAAATCGTATGGTTCCCCAGATACGCAGCAAAACGAACACCATGGGAATGACAGCCAACTTGCGTTCTGCCTTATTTATTACTTCTAGAGCCTTTGGTGTGAGAAAATCTCCACCTGGGATGAATCCCAATGTCACCTTAGGGTAAGGCAAACTTAACAAATAAATATTAAGGCAAGAAATTAAGGCTGTAATAATTTTTTATGTACTTCTGAAATCCATGATGCTCCTAAATTGAATGTATACAAAGAAGTGAGGTTTGTGGAACATCCCCATTTTAAAATCTTTCTAGTACTGCTACCTCATTAAAAGATTACAACCTGGTAAGAAAGGGTGCAAGGCCAAGTCTTGTCAGCTTATACAATGTACAGCAGTCCATATAAGATCCTGCCCAACCCCAACCCCCCCCGCCCCCAACAACAACACAGGCAATGCAGGGACTATCCAATGTTTGACTATCAACAGTGCCCTGGGATAAGAGGTCTTGGATGAGATTAGCTCCTTCCATATGCAGGCTGGGGAGAGAGATTGTCTATGATCCAACTCCCCCTTTCAAGGTGTGCTATCTTCTCTTTCCTACTTGTAAATAATATATTAGTTAAGAGGAAGGAGCTATAAGAGGTTTAGTCAGGAAAAGGCGTACCAGTCCTCCACATACCTCTCGTCTGATCTGCAGTATGACAAACAAATAAAACTTGAAGATGCAAATATATGCCATAATCTCCCAGCCTTTTCCTGTAACGAACATCCACATGACAACTTTCCACCATTTCTGATGTTCCGAAATCCAGCACCATCCAGAAGTGCCAACATTTCTGGAAAATCCATATGCGCCCATTGTGAACGCGATAATTCCTATCAAGATAGGAATTCCCCACCCTATAAGATGAAGTAACTGCATAATTCGCCTTTCATATTTGACGGTGATCTTCATGCAGATAGTTAGGTAAAAGTAATACGACAAATTCAAAGTCCACATGAACGAAGACAAAATCGCAACATTGGTAACCAGTGCCTGCGTTCTGCACATCTCGTTGTCCAAAGGCGGGTTATAAATACCGATGATGTTAAAGAGAGCAACGAAGAAATCATTGATGGATATGAACACGATCATTCTGCGTGAGTTTGTTCTTAAATCAGGCCACATTATGAAAGTAATGATGATCAAAAGTGCTCCGATTAGCGACAATGAAGAAGCCGTAGTTGTGAAGATCTTATTAAGGTCCGACTCTGCAATTTCTGTTTGACGGCTATGTGTTGTAGGAGTTTCCGTAGTCGTGAAACTGCTCGAACCCGTTACCACAGACTCCATGTTAAAGCCTCGACCTTCGGATCGCCCCAATGCATTGAAATCGCCAAGCGCAAGGAACCCGTATATTTATAGCCCTGAAAAGTCATGTGATTCTCCTAAGTAGGTGGGAAGTTGTCTACGTGCCTGCACGTAGCTTCATGAATCTTCTTAAAGGTTCTTTTCCAAGGGTCTAAGAACAGTTTCAAGGAGATGAAGCTCGCATTAAACTGGTTAAGCGAAATGCCAAATAGCAGTGTCGATACGGTAGTTTATAACCCTGTCGAAGCAAAAAACCGTTTTCACTTTGCAAACTCGATACCCCGAGCTCGATACAGGCCGATACCAGCACGAGGTTATCATACAACTTAAGTGATCACATCACGAGGTCATCATACAAGTACACACCCACCAAGGTCACGTAATGACAACAAATCACAACAAAGCTCAACAAGAAAAATCCGCACGAAATAGCACAGCAGTGAAAGGAAGCTATTTTGCTGAATGAAGTACAGTGGCTTTTGCTACTAATGGTACTTTTGAGCATTTTTGAGCACTGACTCAGTCGAAAAAGGGAGAGTAACGTTTTCAGCTAGCCTCGCCCCTGAAACGTTTCCAAGGGAGATGTCCTTGCGTGACTGCTGCCCGAGCGACTGATAGGAGAGGAGAGAAGCGACGACCGGAAATGCGTCTGCACTTCGCAGGCTAGGAAAATGTTAACGAAAACATTTATTCGACTCGAAAGTTGCCCACCCTCTGCATAACTTTCCTAATAGACCGTTCCTAAGTAGATAATAGATCTGAATTAGATCCAATAATTAGCTAATAATTGTGTACAGGAGTTATGGGCTCCTGTTGTATTGTATTTCCCTCACGTTACTTTACCGTGGATAGGAATGGGAATACAACAAAAGGTTGTTGTTGTTGCTGTTGCTGATTTTTAGGACCAAAAATACACAACACCTCCTTCTTCCAAAACTAGAATATTTTGATGCCTTCTTTTGCAAATAATATTTTGTGTAAACAATTACTGTTAGGCAAAATTAAGGCAGGAAGAAACAAGAACAAAAATAATCCAATCCCCGTGAAAACGCTAATAGTAGGGTCTTTTATGGATGACATATTAAAAAAATACATAACAGACTTTTCTTTCTCCCGCTAAATCTTGTATCAAACTCTAAAAATCAACACCCCCTCCCCCCCTCAAAAGTAAAAACAAAAATTCGCTCATATCTGGCAAACTGCGTGAGTTGAAAGAATCTTCATCAGAGGTAAGGGTAGAAGGCAGTTGACACACAAGTCAAAACAATTCGAAAGACCTCAAGCAAGAGAAGGCTGTGTACAGACACCCCCTCCCCTCTTAAAAAAAAAAAAAAATCGGGAAGTCTCTCTCCTTGATTTGTTTGAGGGGAGCGGGCGTCGAGAGGGTCAGCCAGGGGTAGAGAGTCGGTTCGGGAGCCGAAGGGAAGCGGGGAAGCAACACTTATCTGGCCTAAATGGGTATGTGCCTGAACAGGATCTTTTATTAAAAAAATATTTTCAAAAACTTGAAAATGTGTGAAAATGCTCCATAATTCCTCTCCCTGATTCTAAGTGTAGCCTTTTCTCCATACTGATGTCCTCTTCCCTTCTAATGCTTCATGGCAGGAGCCTATAATTACCCAGGAAAGGAAGTCACCTGCATGGACTCCCAACGTGTTTTTTGTGGTTGCGTAGCATTATCAAATGCCTAATCAAGTTACATTTTTGCTCTTACGAGCATGTCTTTCAGAGATTTACCTCTCTTGTAGGATATGATCAAAGGTCTTTTAAAAATTGTTTTCAGCAGAGGCTGATTTTTTATTAGACTCCACTTTGCCATCAATGCCTTTTTAAGATCTTGTACCAATATGTCATACAGATAACTAACAAAGTTATAACAGTTCTGAATTTCATTATATTTATTAATAATTGCTATCTATCAGACATCAAAGATTGGCAAAATGTAGTGTCTATTCAGCCTTGTTCTACTTTTTTTAAAAATGATTTGCCAACTTTATGTGAATATTGTCCAATATAACTATTCATAAAACAGTACTGATGTACATGGATGCATCCTCTAATGAGAAGGACTACAGTGTGTTGTCTAGGTCCTGTGTTTGAATAACTGAAGTAAAATTATTCATCTTGTGGCCCGGATCCTTAATTAAATTTGGTGCATGTACAATATTTTCCAGGACAATGTCTCACTTGATTCCATTGGGGGTTACTTTTGGAAATTGACTGAGTAGCCTCCAGAATTTGGGTCTTGTGTGAGCTTGAAATTGTTGGTGGATAAGCCAAATGGTCGTAAAAAGACATTCCCCAGTTCTTTAAGTTTTCCTACAAAAATAAAAACAAAATATTGGCCAACTGCAGGAAGTTTGAGCACAATAATTCTTAAAATGACTCTCACTGTAGTAAAAAAGAAAGATGATTATCCTACATCTTATTTATAGTCATGAGAAAAAAAAGAATGTTTAGTTTATAAGTTGACTGCTAGCAGTCTCTCAATTTTCTTTTGAGCCATGGTAGATCACTTGGGTGCATGGGGCAAACAGTTAAGCTGTGAGAAATTAGGGTGCAGCATAATTGTTGCGTATGATTCTGGACAGTCATGGTTCTGAGGAAAAAAACCGAGGATGACCATTTGTGTTGTAGTTATAACCTGACCTAATGACAGCCTTCATTAATAAAAAGGCTGATGCTCTGGTTATTCAGATTATTGCTGTCCAGACAGTCCAATATATAACAGGTCTATATATTAAGATGCATTAAACTACAGAAACCAATAATGTGTACCTATCATTTCTTCTTTCATCTTCTCATGTTTCACTTTGATCTGTTCTGGGAGTCTCTGAAAACCCAAGGAAAGAGATAGTGCTGTTATGACCTGTTATGCTATATTATACCTCTCTGGAATACAGGATAGATCTATGAAAAGTTTCCTGTCGTCTGTGCAATCTGTTTTAATGCAAAGCAATAATGCCAGGAACTAATAAAATATGCAATAAAAAAGGTTCCTCTTGTGAGAGATGTGAAGGGTGGAGGGAAGAGCTCAAATCGCAATCCAAATGTTTTGTTCCTACATGTAGTCCAAATTTTGTTCTTAATTCCATTTCAAGTGACAAAAATGAATGTAAATCCGAGTAACTTTTTGCAGATAATTATCTTAACAACTGGGGTGAAAAGGTGTCCTCCATAACAGGTCATAACCTGTCTAGTCCCCCTTGAAAGGACACTGACCCTACCAAACTCTTACAGGGCTCCATTAACCAGTTTATTTCTCAGCACAAATGGTATTTTCTTCCATGTCCCAATCCCGATTTTCATAGCCAGCCAACCAAAGGCAAATGTACAAGTAAGGTTTCAAAATACAACATTATTTTTTTGAAATTTTTATTAGCTTACCATCAAAGCTTCTCTAGCAACATGAGAAGAACGATCAGCATCAAACACCTTTTGATACTCTAAAAGAGCAACAAAAATAGCAATAATTAAAAATATTAAACACCTTGCAGAGTTGAAATCATTAAATGATTAATGTGTAATTTGAAATCGTAGTACTTTAGCCAGCAACAGGACAAATATCCATGCTTTCAGCTTGGAAATGCAAAGAAAGCAAAATTTCAATATCAAAGTAGTTTTTTTTTCCTTCTCTTCCTATTAATTTTCTTCTGTAACCAGATTTTTCCTAAGAAGAGTTGTTAAGAAATTGCAGAAAAGCATGAATCCTCCCACAAACACAAAACATGGGAATTGAGGTCATGTTCTGTCCCTTCACACCTATTAATAACCTTTTTATGCCACAGTTCTTTTGTTTTACGACTAGTTTCCATTCTGGTTGACTTTATTCTCTCATTATTTTCCCAACCAGTCCTGCGAGGACTTGTTACAGCTGCGAGACATCTCCTTTCACTCTTACACTGAGTTACTATGACAGGATTTTCCTCTTCTAAGTTTTGGATTGGCATGGGAAATCCTTTTTATAGTGCTAACATTCAATAAAATAATGCCTCTTTGACCGGACATTAATACATGTACATTGTTCTAAATGTAATCACGTCTTAGGTATTTATATAAAGAAACTTATTTGTGAATTCTTTCAGCAAAAATGTAAAAAAAGAAATGACTCTTTGTGTGTTTTTTTTACCTTCTAATGCCTCTTCTAATCGATCCTCATGCTCATAACATTGGGCTCTCCTGAGCCTCACCTTCATGTAATCTGGGTTCAGGTCTAAAGCTGTAAAAATTAAGGAGTCCTTAATTAACTCTTTAAACTGTAACATAAACAAGTATATTCTGTTCACTGTTTTCCACACTTTCCTATCGTACTGATGGAGAGAATTTGTTTAACAATAAAGATCTTTTCAGTTCTTCAGTTGATCATTTCCTTTTTTCTCATGATCTAACTATTTGTCTCAAATATGTAGGGAAAAACTAAGTGTTGGTCAGTCTTAGACATTAAAAGGCTAAATGAAATCCGGCCATGGTTAAGTAATTTCCATCATCATTCTCTCATAGACAAAAACTTTAAACCAATAAGAAAGCAAGAAATCGCTTTCATGTTCATGTCCATGTTCATGAAATCAGTCATTGAAAACAAAAAAGACTTATTGGGCTGGAAATCTTGCCAGTCATTGAATAAAAGGAGGACACTAAACACTTCCCTAAGTGACACTGAACAGTAGATATTAAAATTACAGTTGAACCTCCACTAATGGCCACCTCTCCACAACAGCCATCTCTCTACAACAGCCACCTCTCTACAGTGGCCACCTCTCCACAACAGCCACCTCTTTACAACAGACACCTCTCTACAATGGCCACCTCTTTACAACAGCCACCTCTTAACAACAGACACCTCTCTACAATGGCCACCTCTTTACAACAGCCACCTCTTTACAACAGACACCTCTCTACAAAGGCCACCTCTCTACAGTGGCCACCTCTCCACAACAGCCACCTCTTTACAACAGCCACCTCTTTACAACAGACACCTCTCTACAAAGGCCACCTCTTTACAACAGCCACCTCTTTACAACAGACACCTCTTTACAACAGACACCTTTCTACAACGGCCACTTTATTTTGTCCCAGCAAACAGGCCACACCTTGACTTTTATTTAAACCTCTCTACAACAGCCACCTCTCTACAATGGCAATGGCCACTAAATAGTGTCCCCAACTATCAAAATAACCTCTCAACAACTGTCAGGTTTTTCAGCTACTGATGAAAATGTTAAGAATGGTCATGAAATTTGATCCTTCTGTCACGTTCATGATTAATCGCACCAATCGTGCATTTTGATTTGGTTTCATTTTTCCAGCTGCAGTACAGCTGTAAGCATAAATAATTATCATCTATGATACTTATAGCCAATGTTGTAAAACCTTGCTCATTTTATCACTTCAACATTTTGATTCGAAAACATAATTCAAGCTTCTTGTGCATTCTATCTCTACATTATTATGACTGGATTACCATCATGGGATTCTGTAAGCATGAACTTAGCACAATGAAACTTGTCTTATTACCCTCTTACCTCTCCATAATGGCCACCTCTCCAAAATGCTCACTTTCTTCTGTCCCCAGGGTGGCCATAACAGAGCGGTTCTACCGTACGTATTATGATTATGAATATGGAGCTTCAATAAGCAATGACAACAATGACGTTAACAAGAACGGCAAAAAAAGGTTTAAATAGGTAAAACAACAACTCTACACAGCATCACCTTTTGTATGCATTTCTTTATCGTCACTGCACTACTACAACGTGAAAACGTCTAATTTCACGTTTTGTGGAGGATGTGAACACAAGACAAAGACTTTCTTTTTCTTTTCCAGAACTTTGATACAACCTGTTAGAATTCATCTCCAGAAAAAATTGCCAACATTTGACAAATTGAACGAGATGGAATAAGCACGATTAAGTTTGAAACAGAGTGGCTGCCCTTTAAAGTGACATTTTTGTAGCCATCGTCGTCATTGTACCTTAAGCTTAAGCTCCCTATTATCATGATGACAGTGATGACAATGACTCAAGTGCTAGACTATACCTTTTGTGCAGTCCTCTATTGCCTCCTTGTGTTGATCCTGTAAAGGATTAAAGCATAATATTCAACCTTTGAATTAAGATACATGTAGGCCTCTAATAATAACACAGACAGCAAAGGGACAGAGCCAAATGTCTGCATTACAGAGTTGTCCGTATTATAGAGAATCATAATTATAAAGTTTGACATCTTTGCAACCAGGAGAGTTGTCCACAATAAGGGTGTCTGTATCAAGGAGGTACAGAAACGGCACATAAAAATACATGTATAATGTTTCTCAAGGTCATAAATAATTTACAATAATTTTTGGAGTACCAGCTGGTCTTTTACTTTGTTTTGAGTTCCAGTGAGTGATCATTATTCAGTCAACATTTGAATAAAAGCATTTACTTTATGATAAAAGTTTGGTTAATACATAACAAGAGCGGTTCAACAACTTCCTGATGTATGTACATGAACTTTAATAATGTGTGATAAGAAATTCAAAACAATTCAATATTATCATTACAATTTTTGCAAGTGATAATTTACAACATAATTATTCTGAGCTTTCAGCCAAATGCCCTGACGTCATAGGTGACTACACTTATAGTGTAATAGGTTTATCAATTGAAAGTGTTTCTTACTAGAGCATATACTGATATATGTAAATGACCAGATCTGGTTTTGACTTCTTAAATGAAATTCCACAGTATTTGCTTATAAATAACATAATATAAATGATATCCAAACCCATGCTACTAGAACCTTGGATAAACTAAGGTGTACATTAAGCTGTGGTACATTATTATTATTAGAACAAAATGACTATCATAAAGAACATACCATCTTAACCAGACAGGCTGCCCTGTTAGCATAAAATACTGACTTTTCTTTGGTGAAGTCATCTGGGCATATCTTTATTGCATTTGTGTATAATTCTTTAGCCTCAGGGTATTCTACAAAAAAAAAATACAAAAAATATACAAATAATTGTGTTTATGATATACTCACGGTAAAAAGATCCTGTTTCATTGGGAGTTTCATACTTACATGTACAGCACTGTACATTGTATATGGTTACGTTATGATTTCATATTTGTAATATTCATGCATAATATTTATAATCATTCTACCTTAAAAGAAAATCTCATTAGACATATACCTGATCTTTTGAAGTAATCATTGCCTCTGTCTTTGAATTGTTGGGCCTGTGTTTTTCTTTCCTAGAAAAATATTAATAAATAATACAATGTGGTTAGTACAGACACTTGATGAATTTAAATTGAAGGGGTGCATAGGAGAAGTTGCACCAATAAACTGATCTTCCATCTCATGTGAAATTTTCCTTTGTTTCAGAAGAAAACATAAGGTAATTTGAAAAAAGATACAGTAGACTGTTTCCGTCTACGGGTATGGGTAGGCAAAAATGTTTGCCATGTACATGTAGTTATACAAAAGGCAACCATTATTTTCAAGATGTGATAATGGCATTAACGTTCTACCCAGTAACTTACCCATTTCTCCGGGGTAAGAGGCAATCTACCCATATTTAATAAATAATAATATTAATAATTATTTATTGCTTCTATTGCACAACATACCCCAGCCAAAGAGTCACTAAAGAGAAAGCTTTGATTTTTTGTCAAATTCTCTCAGTCTGGAGAATTTTTATGTAGATACATGTATTGGGGCTTAAAGGGTTAATGGGTCGTCGTTTCCAGGTGTACCCCTTTAAATGACCAAATTCCTTGCTAAAAGAAAAATCCCTCCCATTGTTTATCCCTCTTTTCGGGGAGGGTTCAGCTACAGGTAAGCTGAAATCATGTTAGTCTAAGAGCCATATTTCCATTCACTATGCATCCACCCGATGACCAAGAAAAAGAAGATGCTCTTTTTAGGGGTATATAATTGTAAATAAAATATTTGAGCCTTTTCCAGACTGTGAGACCCTGGTTTCAAAATTCGAGACCAAGACTTCAGTGTCTTTATTAATTCCGAACCCGAGACTCTAATCGCCGAAAATTTTTGCTGAGATTATGGCACATGTAAAGCTAAATAACTGTGACTGAAAATGCCAATGGAAGCTATCGGAAGCCCATCAAAATACTGTTTTACCTTGTTAAGTTTTACTGTCTTAATCTACTACCCGAGTTTGATAAGCTGTACCCATGAATTCTGAAAAATTTCGACTGTTGAGGGTAGACCAAATGAAAAGGGACAACAAATCTGAGACTCCAAGATCCGTTGGCAAAAAAAATTTGAGACTCCAAGACGTAATAATCACTTGAAAACAAGACTTCGAGACCCATCAAAAACATTTCCGAGATTTCAAGACTTGGCCAAAATTTTTCTAGACTTATGTTTTTCGAGTTACCATTCTTTACCCCTCTTTTCCCCCCAAAAGCCCTTGGAAAAATTCACTGATAAACATGCAACACATATATCTGCTCAGAAAATTTGCTCTACAAACAAATACAGAATACAGGGCCATAATAATTTTAAGGTCTTAAACAGAAGTGGCTTGGAGGCTTGCTAGCCATGACAAGGGAATGAGAAGGATATGAGACGTATAAATTTACGACAGACATAGAAAAAGAAAACATAAAATTTAAAGAGCAAGAAAAGATGAATATTTTTATGGCTTGGTGGCTCGATGGCTGATCAGTCAAGGTTAGTGTCTTAAAGATCGAGAAAGGTATATATTTTAGTGACTTGGTGGCTTGGCAGCTCTTCAGTCATGGTTATACAGTTTACTGACTAAATGGATCAGTGGCTCTTCAGTCAGGACTACCAACCTGCCGAGCTGCCCCAACGAATATACCTTGAACATTTGCCCTGTATTCTGTAGTTAAGCCCTGTTCTTTAGTCTTACAACCTTCAGAAATTCCATTTTTTTTGTAAACCTCTTCAGAAAATTTCGTCAGCGGGAGGTGCGTACATTAAATGAGCTTAAATGGAATCTGAAGAAAATTCTCTTAAATTAGGAAAATATTGTGTGCAAACCTCTTTCTCCTCAGGAGTAAGTATGTCTTGCTCCTCAGCAACACCTTCACCGTCCTTTAACTTATCGTTGTTTTCAGCTTCATCTTCTGTTGTTCCTAAAGAGTCCATTTTCTCATTTAAGTGTAAATCCTGAACGGCATCTTGAAAAGTTTCACTTTCAGATTCGTCGCCAGAAAAATTGTCCACTACTTCGTTAACTATTTCAGAGTTTTTCGATGCTTTAGAAGCTTCTATCCTATCTCTGTCCTCTTTTATTTGCTTTACGTCAAGGCCATCATTTTTTCCTTCGTCGCTCGGTAATTGTGTTGCAACAGATTTGAGTTTTTCTTCGGAATCTTCATCCATCTTGGACGCCATGTTTGAAAAACAGCTTACTACGTTGTGTAAGCTGTCATATGAATGTCGAAAGACGTTCTGCTAGCCCCACCAGGCCCAGGGATTCGTCAGCGTGGCGGAGGTAATCTTGAGTATTGACAACAGGGGAAAAATTGTAACTCGGTATTACCATTCACTTAGGCAGTTTTCACCGCAATGTTTTTACCGAGGTATTCAGAAACCAAGGGATACGTTTTTGGGCCAAAATTTGAGGGCAACAGAATTTGCATGAGG
The DNA here is from genome assembly GCA_942486035.1 of Porites lobata. Taxonomy (NCBI): domain Eukaryota; kingdom Metazoa; phylum Cnidaria; class Anthozoa; order Scleractinia; family Poritidae; genus Porites; species Porites lobata. The sequence continues at coordinate 5,092,713 of CALNXK010000011.1, read as the reverse complement.
ATATAAGGCGAGGTACAGTAGAACCTCTTTTCAGAGGGCCCTCGGACCAAGACAGGTGTCCCTAGAGGTTGGGCTGGGTTTTTTTTAATGATTAACCAACAAGTAATTTTTTAAAAAAAAATTCTGCCTCGAAATCTTTAGACTTTCAAAAAAGTCCTTCGTCGGATTTCATGTGGGGCGGGACGAAGGACGACCTCTCGCGACTTCGTCGCTCGCGTTCGGCCGCTTCGCGGCCAAAAAGGGCTCGCTCCGCTCGACAAAAGGTCGGCTTGTAGCAAGTCTATGGAATCTTCTGCAGTCATTATTTCAAGCAGCTAGATAACGCATAAAAATTCCTAGTTAACTTATAGACATTTAAAATTCTGCAAGTAGAATACTGCCCCACAGTACAACAGAATTACACCATAACGTGTCTTCTGGAGGGTAAGAGTCCAAGTGTCAAGTTGATGTCAGTCTCGGAGAGAAAATAAAGGATTGGCCAGAACCAACCTCAAAAACATGGACAGAACCACGCAAAAATTACCGCATATCGGATCTATAAGAGATCTACGGCCCCAAAATACATAAAATACAAACATTTGCAGTCAAACAACACAAACATGTGCAGAATTGTTTGTGGCTCTTGATTCTAGTTAACTTATCTCTGCGATATGGAGAGTTGAATTCCCACAAGTGTAATACATCGATTATACTGTAAATCCTTTATTTAGCCGGCTCCCTCCCTTTTCAGGGGAAGAAAGTTAATAACACCGGTCCCCTCCCCTAATTATTCTTCTGACTAAGACTCGAGAGAGTACATGTATGTTAATTAATTACGACTGTAAAACTTTGTGTGGACTGATCCGGGAAGGTTTATTCACCAACTGGAAGTTCGAATTTTACTGTGATGCTCGGCTGCATGACCTCCAACCTTCTTGTTCTATTTTTGAGCGTTTCCACTTTGTATTCTAGTTCTTTATGGAGAACTGATACCATCGTCTTTTCTAAATTTAATAAGGCTCCGCTCTGAAATAAGTCCCCCTTCTCTATTAAGCCCCCCCCGGGACTTAATAGAGGATTGAGGGTGTCACCATTGTGACTAGTGAACTCTTAAACTTAACTTATCAAGACGATTTTTGCTGTCAGTCACGTTTTGAGTGCTAAGATGTCCCCTAAATGGTGTTTGGTTTCCAAACACTGTCCCCAGCTGTCTGGCCTGATTTTATTGCTCCTGAGATTCGATAAAATTCGGTGAAGTATGTCGAAGGATCATATAAACTGTTTTAGTTAAGAGCAGAGTTAAGAGTAACCTTAGTTACACTGATCAGCGATACAGGATGTTAAATGAACGGCCACTGGAATTCACTTGGCAGAACGTACGGTTATGTGACTCCCAAGTTTGTAATTCTTACAGCCATTTCTTGTTGATTCTTGTCGTGTTTTTTTGTTGTCCCATTTTTTTCCACTTTGTGTCCCTGCTTTGTGTCCTTCATTATTGATCTGTGTTCCATTTCTCTTTTCAATTTGTTAATCGCCTTCTGGGCGAAATCCCGAGGAGGCACTCTAGTAACTCGCGCGTATATTAAGGAAAGTACTTACAGTCGAAATATACAGTCATACAGTCAATACAGAAAAACGCTCGATTTGCTTGAACAGGGGCCGCGAGGAATCGGTAGGAAATGATGACGTTTCTATTGTTTGCGCCCGCAAGTACGAAATGGTTAGTGACGTAAAACACAAAAAGCTTACAATAGGTAAATTTTGTGGCATTAATTGTGTAGTCGTACTTCGATACTCTTTTGCGTTACCGGTTATCAGTGACATTCTGTGGAGCAGTTGTTATGAAAGTTATGGACCAAAAGACACGCGTTAAGCGCAGATGAAGTTATAAGGTGCGTAGAACAGTGTATATTTTAACACTAAGTGAGTTTGCCAGACACGAGTTCACAAATCTTTGATTGAAAACCTTCAGCTGAACCTTGCCAGACACTCTTTCTGTCTCTTTTAACGGAATATAAGACTCGGCCCAAAACAAGCAAGACGAGTGAAAGATTCAACGGCTAGCCTATCACAAGCAGAACTAGTGATAAGCTGTGCTGACTTATTCCCTGCTCACAGATGTCCTTCCCCTATAAAGTTTAAAACAAGACTAGAATGCGGAGTGTGAGCTGATCAAACGTCCTTTTAATTTCTAAGGCTTACTTTCTGGCAAATAAAAGGAACTAAATGTAAAAAGTAATAGAAATAGCGAAAAATTCAACTTCTAATTAAATCTTTTCTTGTGGTTTAGAATAAATTCTCGAAACTGAGAATGTTTTGATCAAAGCTCTGTAAATCGAACCGAAACTGTGCATGGAACCTTTCGTTTATTTCCTGTATTTATCTCACCAGAATGAATTTCTGATCTCACTTAATATTGTATGGAATATGTGTGAACATCTTCATTATGAATCGGTATATTTCAAAGAGCTACACAAGGAGCAAGAATACTATATACAGAGCGGGGGCAGCTGTAGTGTCAACTATTACTAGTTTAATTGTTTGTTTTCTCAGCTTTGCGGTTCTTCGTATGTTTCCGTTTTGAGCGGAGTTCAGCTGTGTTTCGATTTGTTTCTAAAGACCGTTTTCCGTTTTGCGTTTCCGCTGCAACTGGATTGTTTTCTTTTTCAGTTGGGTTAATGAACGCGTTTTACGTGTTTTTTTTTATCATTCTATATTTCCGCCAGTGTTGTTCTATCGGCAAAGTAAAATGGTACGACTGTATTCCAACTAACTAGATATGGATAAGTTTGGTACAGATGACTAGTGTAAAAAAAAAATTTCTCGCCTAAGTTATGGCGAAGTGATGTGGAAGAAGTCCTATGGCCTGTGCCTGCGTAGCAAGCGTTTGCGTTTGGTTTCGGAGCAAAGAAGGACCGAGGAACGGCATTTTCGGTTTTGGCCGCGCGAGAAATGGAAACACAGGTAGCCCAAGCTCACTATGAGAGCCCTGAGCAGCATTATCCATTAGGTAATTAATTATTCATAAGGCAACAATTATAAGGCGTTGTATGAGAATTATCCTATTTCTCCTTAATTGAGCGAGGCGTGCTTTAAGTCTCTCCTTTTAAGCTTGCATTTAGTATTTTATTATGTTTATTTCTCTGTTGACTGTGTTTCAGGCCTCTTAGGATGCTAAGTACCGAAGAACAACACTACCCTTCTAGGTTAGTTTAAAATTATTCATACAGCAAGAAAATTATAAGACGTTGTATGAGAAATATTCTTTGCTCACTAAATTAATGAAATATGCATTGAATATCGCTTTGAAGCTTACTTTTAGCCTTTTTCTAGTTTTTCTTTGCGTTCTTGCTGCATTTCAGGCCTCCCAAGCACTGTTTAATACCTTTTTTTGAGCGACAATTTTTCACTCAGATGATAGCCTGCGTAGCATGGCGGTTTTGTCGAGCCGGGCCCGAAGGAGCGGCGAAGCCGCGGGCCGCCATGCTACGCAGGCTACCCAGATGACATCTGGCCAAAGGTAAGCTTCAAAGCGAGAGGGCTGTTTCGGGAGAAAAACCAGGGGCACCCAACGACAATTTTCGGAAAATTATCTGTTCGGAAGACGATTTGAGATCTAGAATTTCGGATCATTTTCTGTAAAATTTCTTGCTTGCCTGCTTCTCCTAGGATTTTCGAACTTCAAAAAAATGGTATAATTGCCCATTTTTAACGGATTTTTACCCCAAAAAGGTCACCTAGAATTTTCGGGAGCCTTTTTTCTGGCTGAAATTTTCGGAAAGGTAGATTTTGATCCCTATAATTTTCGAATCACTATACTTTCAGCTAGGACATCCGAACAGATGAAAAAATTTTTAGGGGATAAAAATAAGCCTTTATCTACTGTTTAAATACCAAAGTACGTTCAACAATGCTATGTTTATGTGGTTTTGAACTATATTCTCGTTGGGTGCCCCTGAAAAACCAAAAATTTATTGCGGCGGGAATCTGGAGATTTTGCCGGGAATTGGGAAACCTGGGGAATTTTCCGGGAAATTGAAGACATTATCGGGGACATTGAGCAAAGATTTATTTTAACCCTTTCATTAAGTTAAGATTTGATATTAGTGTTATCAAACACTCCGACGCGACGAGATCAGGATGCCCTCCCTGTGGAGAACAGTTTGGAAGGTATAACAGCATGGCATGAAATCGAAGAGAGCCGCGTTTTCTTTGATGATGTTAAAAAGAATTTCATTTTTGAAACAAATATAACTAATCGCAACTGAGGTTATATCCAAGTTCTTCAAGAGCTCGAAAATGTCATTTTCATTCGTCACAATCTCCTTATCTGCAGAAGTTTAGGAAATGAAAAATTTTTGCCTTGTCAAGAGGAAGGGTTTCCCAACTTGTAGACAAGGAAAGAGGATGACCGTTCAAAGCACCTCTTCTCTTTCAGCGTAACCAAGTTGCCTCAATAATGAAATAACACATCCAATTTATGTATCATGCCTTGATGGTCTTAGAAATGACATTTTTCACACATCAACCACAAGCAAACGAGTATGGAAGCAACACTGGATAATCGTGGACATGTTAGCAGAATCTGATGAATTAGTAACAGATCGCTGGACCTTGCCTACAACCCCAGTGACCAGGACGAAACCCCGGGTGGGGGGGGGGCACTTGGGTATTTTTTGGGTGGGTATGTGCCGCCCGGGACTCCAAATTGGCACCCCGTTCTAAAAAAAATTCCCCTAAAATTGATACCCCGTTCTAGAAATGGGCCAATTTTTATACCCCGTTCTAGAAATTAAGTTTGTAAATTGAATTAGCCATGTTTTTTTAAAAAGATATTTCTTTATTTGTTCGACTTATACATCAAATAAATGCTTCTTCATAAATCATCCGGAGTACGTTTCCTGTGCATGTGGATACAATGCGGTTAATTATGACGCAAAATCTCTCACCACGCACAGAAACACGCTCGTAAGCTAACGATTTTTCTTCTCCTCCCCCGTCCCTTTCTTTTGAACCCGTCTCCATCTCTCTGTGGTAAATTATGGACTCGTTCCAGACTTCCGCGCGCCTATTTATCCAAGATGGCGGAGTCAGCGCTCGCGGCTCGTGCCAAAATACGCTCGCCCTGCACGCTAAAACACAGGGTGCAACAAGAGTACAACACTTTGCTTGTTAACGCATGAACCGTATTAATTTTGAATAATTTCAAATGGCTGCTTACAAAACTGGAGCTTTCGTGCGTTGGAAATATTATACCCCGTTCTAGAAAACACCTCTGAAATGGATACCCCGTTCTAAATCACGAGCTTCAAAATCACGACCCCGTTGGGCGGCACATACCCGTATAGGTAATGTATGGGAGTACCCCCCCCCCCCCGGGGACGGAACAGCCTTGCCCGTGCCAGTAGCGCCCTTGCAGTACCGTAATAGGAGACCATGCAGTGACCATCTACAGAGCTAGAACACTAGATCATGGTCCTTAGAAATTTACATAAAGCGTATGGTGAGGCAGAGAAAAGCACATCATGAGTTATCACAACCAAGTTTAGATCAAGTTTACAATACGAAGAGTACAACTTTGGTTGTTTTTATTTCAACCTCTTGAAGCATGACCAACAGTAATTTAAAAAAAAAAAAAACTGAAAACTTAAAAGAAGTAAGTAAGAAACAACAACGAAACTCATTTAACCTTGTTAAGCGTAAACAGGTAAATGAAGCAAAAAAAGTAGTATGTCGGTGAGAACTTCTAAACATCCTGATCTCGTCACGAGTCTTCCGTTTTTTCTTGAAAATCCTGAATCTCGATCAATATGCGATCGGGATAGGAAAGATCCCGATTTTGGCATCTGTTCTGAATTCTTATGATACTCATAAAATGACACCAAACAGAGAATACTTAACTGAAAGTGATATCTAGAAAACTTTCAAAACCCACCCGAAATATAAAACAAAAATCGAGTACTTCTACGCGAAGTCACGCAACAAAAAAATTAAGCATAAAAATGACAATCGATTTAGCGAACATTTTAGACAGATTTTTGCCTCTCAAAACACTAGAAATGGCATTTCAGAGCATCAAGCTTTCAAAATGTATGGGGAGAGCATGTCCCCAGAACCCCCTAGAGACTCGCCCCTTCAGCGCTTCCTGAGTTCGTCGGTGATTATAATACGCTTTTATATACTTAAAAAGTCGGACAGCCTTTCCGTGTTAACATGGTGTCGTCAAGAAACCTTGATTACATATTATACTCAGCGTTCGACTCCTCTAAAGGAAAAAATAGGCTATATTATAAACAAGAAGCAACAAATCTCGAAATTAACATTTTACTGAAGTTAAACATTTCGCAAAATTCTGGAGGGTCTTCCAAATTTCCGGGAGGACTTAAGTTATTCATAGGACTGCCCAAACAGCCTTTGTTAGAGTTGTCGGCCCCCGTCTTTTAAGCTGTATATGCACTGTCTTTTCTGATAGGAATCAGTCACAAAACCAGAACATTTTGTCATCTGTTAGCCCTTTTGGGCTCTTTCGCAGACCCAAATGTGAGATTTCCTTACCCTTTCACTTCAACTAGTGAAATCCCTTACCTTTTCACCATGTTCACACACCTGAAACCTGAAAAACGTACGCCTTTCAGGCGAAACCTCCCCGTAAAGGCCATTATAAGGAGTGCCCCTCGGGGCCTCATGTATGATGCATTATGATACATCAGTACTGACTGCATCACTAATCATTAGTTTCCCGAATTTCTGGGAAATGAATGAGAATAATTTAGCATATTCACGGGAAGAGATACCACTGAAAAAAATCCTTTTCGGGCCTTTGGAAACATCGTTGTGTTAATTAGTGTCGCATTGAATACAACCGTGCTGCATTTAGAAAGTGAACAAAGTCTTCAAGGGTTTGCTTATCATATTTAGGAAGGTTAAAAGAAAAAAATGCACTGTAATAATAAACACAACTTAAAGAATATCCGATGCAATGACGTTTTCAATTAAAAGGAGGATTAACGAAAGCGTCTAACAACTTTAAATTTATTTTTTTAGTGCGTGGTGAGATAACCAAAAATGCCTACGAACTACAAACCGAAACGGGAAAATAGAAAGTTTTATATTTCAAATGTTTATGCAGTGTTTTAGCCTACAAATATGTACAAATATGTTTTTTCAAGGGAATAGCGAGGGCTGGAGGCACACAAGCAGTCCATTAAATGTATGCACCCAGCGGGCGAATACGTCTTAGATAAATCTGTCGAAACCTGGCAATGTTTCATAATGGAATCTTCTAGCGCGCGAGGGCCTTGCGTAGACCTTGAGTGATTTTCAAAGGTAAATATATTTGCGTTTGGTGTCCAATCATACATTCATATAGTTACTAAGATTCGACAAGCAATAGCTTGATGACCGGCAGGAGACGAATTTTTTCAGTCAGTTGATGGTGGCGAGATATTTATTTAGCTGCATTTTTTTGTTCATTCGATTTAGAGTACATGACCTCTCCATCTAGAGCCAGGGATAAGTCGCTGTGATGGCTAGCTTGATAAGTAGCATTAGCTCTTAATTCTGTCATACTTAAGAAGTATTTTACTATTTAGGAACGTATCAGTTTTGCATAAACAGTGCTAAGTTAATGTGACTCGGGAAATTCTTCTGTTTAAATTTTCCTGTTTTTAAAATAATCAAGTACTCTCAGGTTTTCGCGGAAGTTGGTTACTGAAGCTTATAAACCCCAAACAATCAAGCTCTGTTACAAGTTCCCAATCAACGGACGAGGCATAAGATACTGTGGAACCTGTTCGCACTTCGCTTTCACAGTTTCCGTGTAAACCGAAAGGAAAGGTAAGGTTGTATTGCATAATTTTTTCGCAGTGTGTATTTTAAACCTTTACCATAAATTTGCGTCGGTGTTATAATAGCGTGAGGAGTAAAGCCACCAGTGTTTCCTTCCTTTGAGTCTTCGTAGAAACACCTGGTCACTTACGCTTCAGAGCACCTCATCTCTTCGCCAAAACTTTGAATTTGTTTTTCATGTATAGTATGTGACTTAGATCTCGTTTTTCAGTTGATCATGCAAAAAGGAATTATACTGTTTGAACACCGTCCAGAGAAAGATAAATCTGCTTTAAACAGAGAATCTCGTTAAACTCTCCAGAATGGAAGATTGGCGAAAAAATACATTTCCGATATGATTTTTTGAAGTAAAAAATATGAAAAAGTTAATCTTTGTTGGCACTGACCAGCTATTTGTAGCTTTCAAAAACAGGGCTTTTAAAAAACAAAAATAGAAATAACAAGAATCACTTCGTGAATTTTACCGGGGCCACTTTTGTCTTGGCAACCCACGTGGAAGGGTCGTTTTCATCAACAAGTTTGTAGGGCGACATGAAAATCTTTTTTATTGCAAATATTCTTTAGAGATGAAAACAAGGTGTAATGAATAATCTCGACTCCCAATCCTAGGCTGTCAAGTTACGCAGTTTTTCTCACGTGTTCAGATCGATTACATAATAATAAGATATTTCTTAGCAACAAGAATCCAAAGTAGCTAAGAATACCAAGGAGAAAAACATACAAATTGTACATCAACGTCTAATGAATAATGTGAAAAGACAAAATGTTAGGGAATCCCGCATTTTGAACTGTTGAGAATTTGCGCATCTCGCTAGCGTGAATATTGCGTGACAAAGGTTATTTGAAAATATTTTGTTTTGTTGCTTCATAAGTCAAAGCAGTGATAGACTTCCTCCTAATGAGTTTTAATTGTTTGTAGAAAAATATTTGACAAAGTTTCCTGTACGGAGTGCGAATTGTAAGGTATTGAAACGCATAAACAAAGCTTGGCGCATGCAAGTTTAATAAGTTAAGATTTCTGCTTTGTGTACACAGTTCTACGTCCACCAAGCCTTGTCATCGCTAAGATGAATACTGTAACAATATTTTGCAATACACAGGGATCTCATTTATTGATAAGTGGTAAATATAGTCGCATTAAACCATTCCGTGTGCAAACTAATCGAATTGATATTTACATGGTTACAGTTGTTGCTCCCTACTTCAAATTTCTGAACCAGCGATATATCTCAGCGAACACTGCCAAAAGTAACGAGCCAGCGATATATCTCAGTCGGCGATATATCCCTAACAATGTAACTTTGAAAACACAGAAACGCGTTGCATTTTATGACCGGTGCCAGCCTTCGGCTAGGCCCCGGTAACAAGTGGTGGTGTGACTCAGTTAAGTGTTCCTCTCGCAGAGGAAAGAAGTAAACGGGTGCAATATTTGTCTACGTTATGATCAGTTTTAACCCTTTAAAGGCCCAATATCCACCTACAAATTCTCCAAACTGATCCCCATACATTTCCTTAAAGAAGTAGTCGAGAGAATTTTATTAAAGATCAAAGTATTTTTCTTTAGGTGATCGCTCTATTGATTCTTATAACTTTTTCTCTTGATTATCTATTGATATTGGTGAGAGAAAACTTATCCTCGTCACTCTCTGGGGACTTGAAGTTGAAGGTCATTAAGTACTCATTACATAATGGAATAACAATATTGGTTTTCTTGACTATGTGAAACACGATCAGAACATGGACGGCGACAAAATTACATGCGACGCACTGATCAAATTGATTTTAAGATTAATATTTTAAAGTGAGATTGTGAGCGTGGTTTTCGCTGACTCGCTCCTCTCGGGACTCCAGAGAGTTTTCCTGTCCGCAGGCAACGCTGCAGATCATATTTTAAATATTGCTTTGGTGGAAGTGTTTTGGTTGTTGAATATGGGCGTTTGTCATTTGACATATATATGATGACACAGAATTACTGGCCTCACTGAAAATGTTACTCAGATCTTTTGTAATCCTGAATTGTCCTAGTTTTTACTGAGAAAATGTCGATTACATCCGAGATGGGGATAAATACCACTTTCAACAACAAGATGTTTAAATTTTACTGTAATCTGTTTAACCGTCACTTCTCAATATGCATGTTGTTACATACGAAACTTCAAGTCTAAAATCTTAGTTCTTTGCAACATGCGTTGTGTCATCGTGTTTGTTACCGCAGCCGAGTTTGTGTTTTATTTTTACTGAAGATGAAATGGCCAAAGAATAAGAATGTTGGATCTCCCAGACTTTACTGATGATTTCGTGCACGAGCAATGATGTATCCACCTGCCTGCCTACTCTGCATACGTGACTAACAAGACTAAAAAACAATATTTCCTTTTTGCAGTAAAATGCAAATATAGGCACCTTTTTTTATACTTCAGTATACTGGTCTGGTGAAACAAGAACCGGAAAAGGTGTTCATAGGAGCTCTTCATGCGCTTAAGTAAGACCATGAACACGTCATCTTTTCCCTCTCACTGACCAAGGTTTTCGCTCAATTGGTTGTTCGAGGTTGTGAAGTCAAGTGGTCCCCAAAACACTTAAACTTGTAGGACTGTTCGCATAACCGAATTAAAAGAGTATGGAGAGATTAATTTGCGTTGGTACTTTAGTCGGCTGAGTATTGCATTCAAATACAGGTTGCATATCATTAAGAGTTGTTTTTTTAGGCTTCTAGCTGATTCAAAGCTCATGCGGCTCTGTTTCAAGTCGCGGTTTATTGATTTGCAACAAAATAACACATAATAAAATAATAAAATAAATATTGGAGAGGAAGCCGGAAAGAAATCACGGGTCTTTTAACTAATCATCATCAAGATCAATGAATTCAAGCTAATTCAAGAATTTGTCTGCATGTAACTATGTTATAATCCAGTAATGATGTAATATACCTATTCCAAGGTGATTAGGACAGGGCAAAAGCCAATCTGGTTCGCAGGACTTTTCCCTCAAAAAGTAATACCTGAGGAAAAAGGCCCTGGAAACGAGGCTTGGCTAAAGTAGAAAACACAGGCGTGGAAAAATGCTCTTGATTTATAAAGGCGGTGGGTTGGTTTCCGTGTTCAAGACGCTTAATAGTCGGGGAACAGTGAAATTGTATACCCTGTTGGAGCCTCAAGACCCTCAAAACTATACCCTGTTCAGAGGTGCGCCTCGTTAGGCCAGATAACCCCCCCGGAAAAAATGTTTTGACCTGATGGGTGTGCTGGTACGATGATGATGATGATGATTAAAAATAGACGGGTCTTGGTGTAGATCTAAATCAGCAGTGTTAGTAAAAACTCTGATCGGATAGCTAAGCTATGAAGGGATATTTTATTACCCTTTAATAAAAAATCCGTTCCTAGCTGTCCGATCAGTCTAACAACTTCGTTAACGTTAGTTTGGCATTCATCTAGTTGTCCGATCATTAGCTGATCATTGCGGTCTTCTTCTTCTTTTGTAGCCTTCTCACTCAGTATATGCTGCTTTGTATTGTTCTTTTGTGTTGTACTGATATTGTTTTTTTTGCGGCCATTGTCTCTCCACAAGCTGCTATTTTTTTTAACGTTCATTTTCGCCTGTTTCGACAATACTGATTTCCTACACTTAATTTTCGTCTTGCGGAAACTCTGGAAGCTGGGAAATCTTACCCACAAATAGATATACTTCAATCGACGCCGATCATAAGAATCTTTAAGGCTGGTAGACCAAGCCCAGACCAATATTCTAGTGTTGTTTATCACGACGTCAGGAGAATGAAAACAACTGAACTCTATTTTCGCAAACAACACCAAACGAACGGTCATTAGTCAAAAGTAAGGTAAGTTGTTGCTGTCTTTTCTTTATTATTTGAACTAGGTCAGCTGGCATTCCGACATACTATGTCGGGGTAGGTATAACCATATTAAGCTACAAATGAAATTAATAAAATTAAGCTGAATTTTATCTTGTCGGGTTCCTATACTCTGCCTCGTAGAGTAGTCATTTGAGTAGTCTTTACTTAGTTCAATAACAAAATGAACTGAAGTAGTTAGGAAAGTTATAATTTCGGTAGACTCGAAAAATGCGCTAAGAACTTAAACGCTAATAAATCGAGCGGCTAAGATCTAACCAGTAACAAATATCAGACACCACTCTCGTACGTTAGTCATAATGCATAGTTAACGCTTGCTGGCGTTTCTCTTCGCGAAACTCAACTAGTATATAATTTGCTAATTCCGTTTCGCCAGAACTAGGATAAAATTCATGTCAACTGTTTTTCAAAGACACATACGTGACCTCTCTGTTACAACAATTTCCGTGTTTGCTTTCGCAGATTTATCAATAGTTATCTTCTTCCCCCTTCTTCCCCGAAAGTAGGCGACGCGAAAAAGTGTTCTGTCGGTGGCAGATACATTTGTAGTACTAGCTGAATTACAGTGGCGAGGGAGACAACCATGAAATGCAGTTAAATCCGATAGGAATTGAAATGAGCATTTTAATTCTTACAGCAAAAATCTGCTTGTATTCTACGGCAAATATAAGAATTGTCTTTGGTGAGTTTTGTCCGGGGACTGGAGGGTGGGAGAGAAAACCCCCTACTGATTTAATTGTGCCCCAAAGGAATGGCGTTTGTGCCGTTTTGGCCTGAAGACGGGTATAGATTCTGCCCCCCTGATTATGGTCTGAAATCCGGCACGATTTTCAAAGGAACCACAATCGCGTATGAACCGGGTATTTTTGCCTGCAACATGTTCAGTGTCAAATACTATTATATGATAATACAAAATGCTGAAACAATATATGGACTGCTCTTGGGCAAGGTAATGGTTTCCAAACCGATTCACTTGCAAAGCCTGAAAGCGGGTGTAAATTTTAGAGACCAGGTCTAAAAACGAGTTTGGAAAATGGTATGTATTGGTCTGAAAAAGGGTCACGCTTTTACAGAGAACCAGTTGGCAAACTCTCAACAAGAATTCCGTAGAATATCTCTTGTTTTGTGTCAAGCATTATTGGCATAAAAACAAGTCTCTCTTACTTTGTGTACTCTTATCTATGAGCTGAAAGATCCAATCAGAATGCGGAATTTGAAAGTAAGCAACTACAATAACAATCCTCAGCACGGATAGATCACGTACTTTCAAGTTACAAACAAGTCGAAAGTTCGTCATGCAGCATTGCACGCGAGAACAGCAGGCACTATTGATTAGGGAGCCCCACAAGGAAAAGTTTCTGGGGTAACTAGGTGGGGAAGATGTACGTAAAGTGGTGTAATATCAAAGCCCCGTGGGGGATACACAGACTCGTTGGGACTGTCCCCCCTTCCTATACTGATGCGGCTGGGTCCGCTTCGCGCCCCAATTCCTTAGCAGTCGGGTTCTTGACGCGTCCACGACAGTTTTCCCTCCAGTCTGTGCTGGTTCAGCAACTTAGTCGTAAGATCAATTCAGAATCTTAATTTTTGCGTTGTCTTTTTTTTAATGCTTGCGTGATCGGATCATGTGTAAGAAGACTATCAGTTTATGTGATAACACCAGATTATAATAAGACCCAACACTGAGATCAGTCGATTATTTCATCAGGTAGGATTATTTGCAGTGTTTGATTCTCCAGGATTCTCTTAGTCATAACTGGAGGACGTCACGGAAAACGATCGAAATTTCATTTTTGTTTATAGATAATTCTTTGAGTTATAACAAAGACCAAGTGGCTGAAAAAAGATAGACCTTTTGTAAGAGCTCCAACTTAAAAAATTAGCGTAAAAAAACACCTCAAACTGGAAATAGAAATCTGAACGGCAATATTTTACAAGTGCTGCGAGCGAATGATGGCTTAGACATTTTACATTTCAGTTTACATGCTTATTTTTAAAGTTAGCCCGGCTGGATTCGCAAACTTCCCAGATACAACACCCCGATACAACATTAACAGTACTTTGAAATTTCAAACTAAATATCATTTAAGAAGAAACTTTGCTTTTTTGAACGTTCAATTTCTGATAGCTCGAATTCATTGTTGTCTAGGGTGCTGTGATTTTCTGGCTTAGTATGGCAGGTGTTAAGGCCCTGTTCAGTGAGAAAAATACGCAAATAACTTATTTAGAAGTTTCAAAAGTTCCTTGAGGGAGCATGAATGCATAGGATTTTTGTTGTCCCCCTGAGGGTTTAAAGGTGGACTTAAATGAGATCTTGTGCAAGCTGAATGATATCATATGAACTTAAAATGGCATTTACTTATGACATTTCATTTTACAAACTTTGTTCAGAGATTTAAGGCGCTGATCTTTTGAGCCATCTCTGTCCAAAATTAAATCACTCACTTTGAAATTCTTGAGCAACTCAAGAAAGCTTAGCTAAACTTATTCCAATACTTTTTAATGTTTCTTGAGCTGTCTCACAGGGATTTTAAAAAATCTGAGATAAAGTTACAGCAAAGAGTTGTTTCTTTCTAACGAAAACAGCTGCCTGATTTGCAGGGGTCTAAATCCCTCGCACCCCATTGGTTATCGTAGAGTCCATGGCATTATATTTATGTGGTTTAGATTTTTACAACACAATAGAGTTCAAGTTAATTGATCTCTTCAAAATGCTTTTTGTATTGAGGTCCGTAAGATCCTTTGTCTTAAGGTTGCCATATTGGTCAGCAGTTGTTAAGCGCATCACTAGCTGCAAACAATAGCTTCTCGATTAAGAATCATGACTTCACTACATTTTGTATTATTCTAGAAGATGCGTGAATTTTCCTTTACCACCCCTCGTTGCCCACGTTTGGAAAAGCTCAAACTTCCAATCGCAAAATGAGCCATTCCTTTCTTGCACCTCCTCTTGCTGTGTAGTCCCCATTTTTTTTTGTACAACATTGCTGGATGCTGGCATTGTTCTGGTTTTTAGTTGCGCTGCAGTTAGTGGGAGTCGCACCTCACTTAGAACTAAACTCCGCAGGGGAGGCATAGAGAGGTTTTCTGTCACCGGAAGTAGCTCTGTATGTGATCTCTGCACGAGCGTATCGAATAACAATAGTAATCGCTGTCAATGCGAGGGCACGTCGCGACCACATTGTTCTAACTAAATCATCTCGAACAACAATCTCCAAAACGGGAAAGCTGTTCTTAAGTTTTTTCCTGGAATTCAACTGCGCTTGAAGAAGAAGAGATACATTCTTATGAAACTGATGTTTTGAAGCAGAAATCCCAAGGTATGCTAATCCGTAGTCGCTGTTTGTCCAGTGACTCAAAGTTTTCACAGGAAGTAGAGATATTTCATTTCCCCTTGTGCTAGAGCTTGGTGCGGTTTTGTTGTTGTCTGTAGTCAGAACTTCATAGTGTGATCGTAACGATGCGATTTCGGTTGTAGCATAGCCGTCGGCCACCACAAAGTCGCTTCGTGAATAATGCTCAATACCACAAAAAGTAAACAGTTAGAAACGTGACATTTTGAAGATACCGATGCATTCATAATTCATGCGATTGTCCATACACAAGTTGTGAGTCATGTTCGCTAAATACTCCGCGCTAAGTAACTTGCTGATTTAATTAATTACAGAGAGCGGCGAACAACAATTTCTTCTTTTGACTGTGGATTTTCATTACTACAGATTGAAAACCTTTGTGGATCGCTTGGATTTAATGGTACGTCGCAACCCGGAGCTGCATGCTAGCCGTTTAGGATTGGAAAGCTAGGAACACGGGAAAGTTACAGCACCAGTGATTGATTTACGCCGTCGATTATGCCGCTGTGGAAGGTCGCACTCTTTACCTTCATTCATCTCGAATTATTCACTAAAGGAAAAGTCAAATCTTGCCAAGGTGGGTCCCATTAGGCTGTTTTATTCAGATGATTTTGTGTTCAAATCCGGATACGTTTGGCAAAGCTTTGTAGATCGGAGGTAGATAGAAAACGCGTGATAAAGGAATGCGGTGAAACGTAGCTCGTACTTTTCTAGGATTGATCCGTGATCTTCGTACTCCTAGTCTACTTGATCGCTCCTGATTAACACTGATTTCTTTGGAAATGGACACACAATGTTTATTTCGTAGAAATAGCCGTGAAATGGACACTTTACATGTAAAAGGTGTTCATTTCAATAATTTGTTTCGCTCCCCTCGTGTGGCTCTACACACCGTACCTAATATTAAAATCTGTTCGCCATTCTCTAAATGAGCCGCCGCGGCATTCTTTAGTGTTATTTTCCGCCACTTATTAGAAGCTATTTAAAAGCGTCTTGCCTTTTGTGAACTCGGTCAACTTTACGAACCGTTTCTCATATCTTCTGTTGTAATTGTGATAATTAATTTCTGGGACCAAGCCGCCGAAGGTCCGCGTCTGCGATGTTCGCTTGTTCTTGGAAAGATTTGCCCAAGAATCGTGCAGAACAAATGCTACGACCTTTGTATGTAGCTATTTTGAGAATGTTCGGGTGTGGGAAAATTTATTTGAAGCTACTTTGACCACGAATTAGACCGATATTCGAAAACAAGGGTTTATTTTATTGTAATATATTGTTATTGTTCAGGAACAATTAAAAGCTATTTTGGTTTTCCACCTTCTTTAGGCGTTATCAGCTATGGTTAAGTGCTTTTATTGGCTTGTGTAGTGACTTTACGGAACGTGTAGTAGTCAACAACTTACAACCTGTTTAACATTTAATATGCAAAGTTTAATGCTAAGAAAAGGTACATCTGTGACCTCTTGAAGTGTGATTAGAGCTTTCAACATCATAGTGGACTAAGAGAGCAGACAATGGTGCATTCTGAATACGTTTCATGGGCAAAATGAAGAACAAAATCAGAGTGACTCTTTTATCGTTATTCAATTTGTAAATGCTGAAAATGTGTTTTCGATTTTCGTTTGGGGTGAATTATCGTAGGAAAGAAAAGCGGTGCTCGTTTTATTTGAACTAATTCTAAAAAGAGCTTTTATGGGTGACACGTATAAAAAAAAAAAAAAAAAAGATGAAGAGTACGCCATACCCGAAGAAAATGTTTTCCTTTTTATGTCCATTGCAAAACTCAAATGAAAGAAAATCTTTTGACGGTCATCAATTTGATGCCACAAATATTTGCTCTGGTTTGTTGAACGCAAAACAGAAGCTTCATTGTTCGCGTTATCCCGAGGAGTTTTGACGCATATGAAAACAAACTATAAACTGCTATATACTGCGCTAAGCTGAGAAATGGGTAGAATGGAGATTGTTTTAAATCATGTTAAATAGTTGTGTTGTCCGTCTTGGTAGTGTACTCTTTGCCAATCTGGTTGCGTGTAAACTTTAATTGTTTTCTTAATGTGGAATTCACTACAATGGCCGTCGCGTAATTGTCTCTTTTGAAAAGGAAGTGCCTCAGTGGCGTCGCCCAGGTCAGCCTACGCGCGCGCAAAGTTTTCAAGGTAACAGGTTACATTTGAGTTCTGTCAATAAACGTCATAAAGTGGACGAACCTTTTACCCTTCTGCCTTGTAATACAAGTAACCTCCTTGGTGCATTTACTGAAAATAATTGATGAAAGAATTTACAGAGGGATTTAATTAATCGGGTAATACAGAATTTTCTGTTAAGGGGAACAGATGTCATGTTATCGGTTCTTAATTAAAGCGTTTTACAGTATTTTTATGACGTGGGTCATCCCACACATTCTCTAGCTTCTCGGTAAAAAGGTCATCTCTACTTGTTTTGTCTCCAAACATTGTGTTAGGATAGTTTTACTCTGTAGAAAAGCTATTATCTTTGTTAGTCAGGTTGGCGCTCCGCCACAGCTCAGCTTGCAAAGGTTGTAAGGGTTACTAGGTAACTAATATGTACCACTTTATTAAACCTGGCAATATATAATACGCGATACGAATCGATCAATCCTTTGGCGGTTTGCTGGGACAGATAGACTTTCAAGACATTGAGGAATCTTGACTTACACAGGTCTGTTTTCATTTGAGTGTATGTATTTCGTTGAATCCTACCCAAATGAATAGCGGAGCCTCCCTGGCTCATCTGTAGAGTATTAAATTCCCTCCTCTTCCTACCACCGGAAATACTCCCTTTAAAAATGTCGAATCTTATTTTTGCTCACTGCAGCTAAGATTGATTGTGATAAAATTAGCGTCCAAAACGTCCTCGAACTTAAAAAAAGGTCTTTGTATAAACTTTCCAATAATGAACAGGATGCGCCATGTCACGTTTTTTGAGCTACAGTGGAAACTCGATTTAACGAATGGCAGGCAGCCTTGCAAAATATGTTCACTATAACGAGGTTTCGTTATATTGAGGTTCTTTTCTACATATTTTATTAATACTGGGGCGGAGAATATGTTTCGTTATATCGAGGACTTCGTTACATAGAGGTTTGTAAAATCGAGGTTCTATTCCTAACTTGGTTGTACTACCAAAAATTCGACAATACTCGGAGATATTTTTCTTGCTATGCACGTTTTAGGACCAAAAGCTGACGTGACGCTGCCGAAGACAGACTCAGAGTGTAAGACAGAAAACTAGAGATTGAGGCACATAACTGCAAGTAGAGCCGGATATAAAAGGGAAACATCGCCTGCGCATCTCAGAGCGTATAGCTTAGTACTTCTGGTGTAAGCATCATGTGTAACGTCGCGACATCAATCAAACTCAGGCAAAAGCTCTCGTTTTGTCATTTCGGTTGTACAAAAGTAGTCTTGAGAATTATCCGCCTCACTTTTCTGTGCGCTTCCTCCACCACCCCCGGAATACTTATGGAAAGATAGGGTAGGATTGTGCCTTCAAAGCAAGGCGATATTTAAGTCAAAAACCATTCATTTTGCCACCTGTTTGAGACATGGTGCCATTTTGTACAACTCAGTAATTTCATTTCGCATACAGCGGCTGATCTTTGGTGGATCTTGACTTTTTCAGTAGCTTCTGATGTGGAGCTGTAGAGTCCAAACATTTTATGCCCAAACAGCGACGATAGAAATGAGATAGAAAAATTATGAGCTAATGTAAAGTTAAAATTACCTTGTAAAGCCCGTGAACCGGGCGCTGAGGCGTTGGGAGGGGTGGGATGGGGTGGGAAGAAGTCATTAACGCCGGCATAATTATCATATGGCTGGATCCGCGAGCGGACGAGATGAAGCGAATCCTGTTTTCTGATTGGCTATCTGAGCGGACAAGATATACCTATCTTGCCAAGAGATTTTTTTCACCCTATGATAAGTAAATCCATTATTGACCAAACTTGCTCAACATTGCCCTTTTTTGTTCTTTTTTTGGCCCTGTTATGGACTTCGGCTTCTTCTTAGCCCATAAAAACGCCAAATAAAAATAAAGGTTGCATTCCTTTTAGCCAATCTAAATCCGGATTTTGCGATAGAAAATTCGATTTTTTGTTCCATTTTAAAAAGACCAAACCAATCTAAGATTGCAATCCGAACGATCTACCTCTGAACGTGGATCGTTCAGATTGGTATCTTAATCTGGTTTCAGATCTTTGTTCCATTTAATAAAACTGCTTTTCGATCACAAAAACGTGCTTGTTCATCAGTAAACACGGCGGGTCAAGGTTAGTTCAGGCAAAAGTTATTTATATTCCCCCGTTGTTCTATGCCGCTAAAGGATTTTAATATATTTAACTCAAGTTCCACTGTCACTCTAAATCCGTTAGGAAGTGAAAACGCTTAGATTTTCTTACTGTAAAACTATACTGTCCATTGTCTGTTTGTGTTTAGAACGCGCTTCTCAGCGCTTGAGAATTCGTAATTGTCTTCTGAATTTTCTTGAATCAAATTCCAGATAATTTTAAGTTGATGAGTTCCATTATGAACCACCACTAGTTAACGAGCTAATTTTCTTTCCATTTCTCCACGAGAAGATACTTTTAGCAGAAAGAAGTAAAAAACGATGCGTTGAAATTGAGAAGAAGATCGGAGCGGCAGGCTGCTGCTGTATGGATAAATCTTATTTCAGATTTTTGTTCCGGCTAGCACGAAAATCCAAACAATCTGGATTGTTCAAATCCGAAAAAAGTTTGGCTGAAAGGAGTGTAACCAAAAAATTAGTAAAATAAAAAAATTAAAAACTAGGTCAATATCCATCGATCTTGACCTCACGCTTGATCGATAACGCATGGAGCACGAAGTGTGAATATTGTTATATGTAGACTTTTAAAAAGGGCGTATCCGTCATATACGGGTAATTTCTCATAAGTTATTTTTAGAGCCAATGGTTTTCTTGAAATTCATATCTAAATGACCATTGCCTGGCTCCTTTTGGGGATTCCGTGTTTGGTTATCGATGTTAAAAAAAGTTGAGATCAATTACAGAATGTTTTACACGCGTCGTGGCAAATGGTTGTCAGTTGCATATTCTTTTCAAAAGAGTGTGCAGCTTTGCAGCTTACAGCTTTTGACGTGAATTGCGGCAAAATCGCTCCTTAACGCCCTGACCCGGCCTCAGCTCAGAACTACACGTCCTTTTAAATAGTTTGTATAAGAACGTCTAGTTAGGTGGAGCTAAGGCTGAGCTAAGACGCAATTCAATTTTGATCAAAAGTCATGATGAAAACTACATCTTGGAACTCCTCTGCCATGTTTTTTGACGGTGTTTAATTCAGTGAACTGTGTTACGTAACCCATGTGTACTAATATTAATATTAGCGAAACTTTTCGTGTTATCTTCATCATAATTTCTTTATAAAAAGACACATATTTACATGGCGGAAATGCGAGCAAAAAGAGAAAAACTGAAAACAGTGACCTAGTAAGAGTTTCGCGTAAAGTTCCCCTATTTAGATAGCTTTTTGACGCATTTCTGACCTTCAATGCCGTTGTAGCTAACATTGTTCGTCTTTCTTTTCAGCTCCTGAAATTCGTGTCAAGCCAAATGATAACCAAAATATTTATGCTAACGAAACGTCTGATATCAAACTTCCCTGCAACATCAAAACAAATGGAGAACAAATTCCCTATCATTGGCAAAAGGATAATAGAACGTTCCGACCATCAGATCATAGAAGAATGAGTGTTAAGATCTACAGATGGTTAAAGATAAAGAAAGTCCGGAAAGATGATGCCGGCCTATACACCTGTGTTGTCATGAACAAGTGTGGCGAGAAGAGATCTGTTTCGATGCACCTTTATGTACGCGAACGTAAGTACCTCATCATAGTCAGATCACTAAATGGACAATCTTATGCCTCTTGTTTTGGGGCAAACACAAGTGTGATCTTTATTCAGACACTAAATTAACCCAGCGTAATCAGCATCAAAATTCTCCTTGTAATATCAATGCTTATTAAAACAGAGTGGTCGTGAGAATTACAGACATCATGACGCAAGATGAATGTGCTTTATATATTATCAACTAACCCTCTACTTCTGTAGGAAATGAATAGGGGCAACAAATGAGAATTCAATTTTGATCTTAGGGTTTAAAGGGTTAAGAGGAAGCTTTAAAGTGATCTGTCCGTTCTTAGTCTTCTTACCCCGATCTGGCTGTTATCGAAAAAGATAAAGGTGGGGGGTGGGATGGGGGTGGGGATGGGGGCGCAATTTAATTTAACAGTCCCTCTTTATCTTTTGTAGTAATAAATTTTATGAATTAACTGACTGCGATAATTATTCTTGGTTTGCTTTTATAATTTAATTTAACAGTCCCTCTTTATCTTTTGTAGTAATAAATTTTATGATAATTATTCTTTATTTTTGCTTTTATAGTGCCTACACGCGATCCGAACAAGAATTTAACGCCAGGTAAGATTGAGATGTTAGAGCACAGTTTTCCTTGATTTGAGATCTTAAGCGTGGAAAGAAACTTGACGAATAAACTCTTATGGAATATTTCTGTAATATGTTAAACACGAGGAGTGTTACCTCTGATATCCAAACAGAGAGAAATTAATCCGTTTATACCTACCAAACATTCACCCGCTTTATAGTGGAACCAGTTTTGAATGGCACGCTTATGAAGACAATGGGCCTAAAGAAAGGAGATCTGGAACCAATAATTATACTGGGGTTTGGGACGGCCGGAAAATTCGAAAATTCTCGGAAAATCTGAACGCTCGCCGAGAGTGTCGAGGCTCTCGGCGTCACACCTATAAGTATCTGCTATTTGGTTTTAACGGAAGTGGAGACTCAGATTTTAAATGGAAGTGCCCAAGTGCGACTTGCAGGTGAATCTAATTTGTCCTTTTAAGGGGAACAGATTCAAAAGGTCGATGCAAAATCTGTTTACATTCCGCTGCGCTCACTTACGAGATATCAACTTTGTTAAACACTTCTAGATAATTTCGTGCCCATGTATCAAGGAAATTACTTATGTATTTTCCTATTTTCAAGCTGCCTTCACGGGGATAACTATCTCTGTTTTCTTATTATTGAAGAGGATATTGAGAAACAAATGTCAACTACATTCGAATCTCCACGAGCGACCACCTCCCATAAGCGACCTCCTATCTACATAAACTGACACCAAAACTTTTGCAGTGAAAGCATTTAGTTGGAACCTCTCGTCATTCTGTATGCAACCACGACATCTTTTCGGGGCTTACGGTTTAATAATTTTCGATTGTTTCCTATAGGCGAATCTTTGCTGACGTCACTGTTGACATTTTTCCTCATTAGCATACGACTTAACTCACAGAAGCCGTGGCCGCACATATGAACCAAATGCAAAACTAAGAGCTGATTAAGTTGAGCAATTTGTGCAATTTTCAGCTCTTTGCAAGCAATATTGAAAGAAATATCAGCAATCAAAAACTGCGAAATTGCTGGGTAGCAAAAAAGTTAATGAGCCATACATTCTCTGTAAAATTTCGAGTTTTCAGAAGAGAATTTCTCGGAAACCATTCGGTGTTTTGGGCTCAAATTTTCAGGGATAACTGAAACTGTTATGCTCTTTCAATATTCAGAGTTTTTATTTTATTAGCGTCATCAGATAATGATAAGCATATGTTAATGAGGCAAAAAGTGTAAACAAAGATTCGCCTATAAGCGACCATTTGACGCATGATCTGATCTCTATGATATGTTTGCTGTATGTATATGCTACTTACAGTATTCGAAGAACTTAAGTAACAACATGGAACTGAGCATATCGTAACCTTAGAAACTGCACGCATCTTACATCGGACACCTTCTCCGAAGAGAACCCCTGTGGTCTTTTCTCGTTAGCGAGCACCTCTCGTAAGTGACCACTGAGTCTTTGCAGTTTGGATGGTCGCGTACGGGAGGTTTGAGTGTATCGTCCTTGTCTTTTTGCAGCTGCTCCGAGGTTCACCGTACCGAAACTCAAGCTTCAACAAAAGCTGATAGCTCTACCGGTCGGAAACTCCGCGAAACTTGACTGTTCGGCCGATGGATACCCTCGCCCCTGGGTTGCATGGTACAAGAATGGAAAACCGTTTCAAGAGAGAAGAGGTAGCTCTCTGTACTTGGATTGGAAGTATGTGTTGGCTTTGAAGGATGTGGTTCCGTCAGATACTGGGACATACAGCTGTAATGTCAGTAACTATCTGGGTTGGATAAATCATACATACTACGTTGATGTGCACGGTAAGGTCATTGATATAAAACGCCTGGAAAATGTAGCCTACGTCGCAGACGTAAGCTAACCTCGGTTCGTAACGTCTAAAAGGCAGCGCCGAGATCCTTGTTCTGGGTCCTCAATGGACTCAACAAAGTACCGGAAGTACGTTTCGAATTCCCTTTCATCGTAATTGGCATTTCGACAATGGCATTTTTAACAGGCCAATCATGGCGCATACTCAAATCCTGGTACACCGGTGGGGCCCATAACAAGGATTTTGGCGCTATTTCGTAGACGGGCTTCACCAGAAGTTTAGTTCCGTGTGTGGCGCAGGCTAGGAAAATGATGAAAGAGACGTTTGTTAATTATTTGTTAACCTCTCTATTCCATTCAGCTTAGCTCTTCCTTTCTTGTTGGAATTAGAATTGGCCGGAGAAGTTTCAAATTTTAAGGCCGCTTGTTGGGTTCAAAGTGGTCCCAAGTTATTAAAATAGTGTTCCGGAGACTGGAAATAAAAGTATCCCTCAGTAACGTAACAATTCTGGGCAATCGTTTCTAAGAGACACTCAATGTTGCTTACACACAGACGTCTCCTGTTTCCTAGCCCTTTCTGTTTCAGTCAGCCTAGTTAGAGATATTTCAAGTTGTAAAGTCCCTGGAGACTGAGACTACAAATTTATTCTTGAATGACAACACAGAACTTTCACAATTCTTTCCGTAGCTTACGTACAGACGTCCCCTGTTTTAGGTAATAGGCTGATTTAGCAGCCGTAGGGGAACGTTAGTTGACGACGGCGCGGGCAAATCAAACAACTGGCTTGACTAATGGAGGAACGGCAAATTGGGCACCGGAAGTCGAGTTTAGTCCTTTCCGCGCGCTTTCCCGTCGTCAAATGACGTTCCCGTTCTGTTGCTAAATCAGCTTAATACTAATAAGAGACGTCTACACACAAGCGACATCTTCTGGCGTTGGTTGGTGGGGAGCTGATAAGTAATTTACGCGTAGTTAGACAAAGAAAAACGTAACCTGTCGGAAAAAAGAAAAAAAAAACGTTATTGACATCTTTTGTGTGAAACAATTATAAATCATCCGTCTGCTGTATGCTCTTTGCGGTAACGCTGTAGTATTTCTCAGTTCCTCAATGGTTTTTTTTCAGTGAGCTGTAAACTACAAAAAGCTCTTCGTTTCAGAATCGCGAGAGACTAAGGGTGTAATGAGAGACCTGCGCAAAATCTTTCGCGTTTCTCTTGCGCTTCGCCTTGACCTTAAAACCCTCGCTATTCGCGATAATAAAGAGCTTAAAACAGTAAAAGGTTTGAACCCAGGAGTCATTTCATGAGTAGATGAAGCATAATCGTCCGGGTGAGCGTAGTCCTGAATAGGACTGTTGTTGTTGACAGTGACTGCCGTTTCGACAAAATGTGCGGTACTCATTTTCAGAGTCAAAGTGAGCCAGGGACGGGGAGGTTGTTTCACGTCACTTGATGATATTTAACTCTGATTGATGAATTAAGTCGCGATAATATTGGTTATCTGTCTGTTAAGTCGTGATCTTATTGGCTATGAAGACTCTAATTTCGATTCGTCTTTACTCACAGTTTTTTCAATCTTCTTTTATAATATCGGCATATCTGTGTTCTTCCTCCGTAGAACGAAGTCGTGCTAAGCCAGTGGTCCTTTCGATGTCAAACGCTACAGTTTTTGTCGGCGAAAACGTGACTTTGATATGCAAGGCATACAGCGACGCCATGCCTCATTTCCAGTGGCTCCGTTGGTTTCCTTTACCTTCCAACAGCTCTGGTAATGACACTGATAGCAAAAAATTTTCGTATGAAGTCATAAATCAGAACCAG
Source organism: Porites lobata (assembly GCA_942486035.1). Lineage (NCBI taxonomy): Eukaryota > Metazoa > Cnidaria > Anthozoa > Scleractinia > Poritidae > Porites > Porites lobata. The sequence goes on along the minus strand of CALNXK010000011.1, from coordinate 5,067,552 downwards.
CAGGATTCCATCAAGTACCAAAGCAGTGGCAACAACAAGCACGAATTCCATGGAGTCCCTTTAAGTTTGGTCAACGTTACAAAGAAAGATGAAGGAAAGTATACGTGCATTGTGGGGAATGCACTCGGTTATTCTGTAAAGCACGCTTACATCGTCGTTCAAGAAAAACTGGGTAAGATAGGTTCAATGCTAAAATGAATACATACCCTAAGTTAGTTCAATGTTGTTGATTGATAATTATACCTCTTAACCCTGCTACCTGTATTTACCTTATTCTTGTATTCTTGTCATTTATGTGCTCAAATGACTTTGAATTGTTTGTAAATGGGTGTCCTGAATGTAATTAATAAGCCCCATGGTTTTCTATAGAGGCTGCACTGCCACCAAAAATTTGTCATTTTTTTTTCTTGGTGTTAATCTCATAAATAAATAAAGTATAAGATATGGTTCCTGCTTGTAATGAATCATCCAACAAAAAGATAACTCTTTCACGGTTATGTAAGACTTAATGGACATAAAACCTGGAAGAAAAAAAATGTAATACACGTTATGTTTTACTATATGCCTTCCCAACCGCTTCTGTTCGAAATCGAAGTTATCGCCTACTCATATTCGAGGAATTGAGGTATCAAAGAAAATGCCAAAGTGAAGAAATACTTAAACAATTAAATCTTATGAACAGCACACGGCAGGAGGCAAACGATGCAGATGGCTATTTTCAAGCGTGGCCTTGCGTTTAAATCGTGACGTTTAAAAGTGAAAAACAACTCCAGTTGGTGATCTCAGCGGCTTTAAACCAGACCTGCTCTGAAAGTGTGTTTTTATCTCCTAAGCGTCTTGTAGAGGGCGCTTCCGCGGAGAGAAATCTGCACACTTTGATTCTGCGATTGATTTTTATGCTTGGGGAAGACAGCATGGCCGACCTGTAAGTGCGTTGGATTTGCAATCCGGAGTTCCTGAGTTCAAGTCCCGCCGGCCCTGATTGCTAACTTGATTTGCTCTGACTCGTTAGTCCCGTTTTCAAATCCAAGCCCTCCTTTGTAAAATAATCGACTGCGGTTCGCCTTCTATCAACTGGCCTGGGATTGTTAACTTTGTTTTGTTTCATGTGAATTATTTGTTTCATTATCCCTGGAATGCTCCACAAAGGGAGAAAATAATTAGTTGTTCAAATTGAATTTAAATTTTAACGCGCTGTAGCCTATGTTCTCTGCTGATAAGTATGTATTTGATTTCAGAAACAACTGCGTCACCACCCGAAACAAATGCGACCTTTGGGCAAGGTACAAATGGAAATCTTCGCCCACCTGCCGAATCACCAGGACCTTTATTATCATCATCGTCATCGAAGCGAAAAATTCTTATTGCAGTGTTGGTTGCTGCTAGCGTCGTGTTTATAGTGTTGTTTGGAATTGGCTTTTATCTTTACCGGCGGAAGATGAAATTAGCTAAAGAAGGCAAATACGGTCTTGTTAACAGTCCCAAGCCAAATGAAATCGCTGTGGAATACAGGGCTCATGACCCGTCCGTTGGCGGCTCCCTATCGTCTTGCGGATCAACCGCTCCATTGATGCGGCAGCGAAGTCTACGCTCTAGACTGGGTTCTAACCTCACTCAGGTGTCCGAAGTGGAAATGCCTCTGGACGAAAAATGGGAGATCGACAGAGAGATTATCAGCCTACAGGAAGTTCTTGGAGAGGGCGCGTTTGGCAGAGTCATGAAGGCTGAGGTGTTAGGAATGCCCAATATGCCCTTCAGATTCAATGTAGCGGTTAAAATGCTTAAAGGTAAGTTTTGTATTCTAGTAATCACTGGAAAATACACTTCCGCTTTCACTGCAAATTTTCTTATGATGATCTTGTTATAGCATACCGCTTCTTTAATTCTGTCCAATACAACGAACGTGCGATCCCGACAGAGAATTCCTTTCCCGGCCGCGCGAACGTTCAGATGGATTGAACAATGGTTTGTCCACGCAAAAGGGAGATTAATAGAGGTATTAGTCTATTGCTAGTCTAACCCAGCTCAAGCGCCGTCACACATTCATTGTAACCAGTGAAATAGGCTTCTGTTGAGCATTTGGAATAACAATGAACGATGTGGCAGACCTAGAAATTTTCACTGTCACGAAAACAATAGCCATTTCTTCCGATGGCCTTAAAAGTGGAGAGATATGTACGCCCCACTGCGAAAGAGTGAGTTACAATTTTTTGATCAAGTTTCACAGTGATAGAAACTACTTGATACCTTTTTTTAGTGGAGAGAAAAGCAATGACAGCAACAAGAACAAAACTAACTGTCATGCTCATGCATATTTTGATTTCAGAGGATGCCACAGACCAGGAACTCACAGATCTTGTATCAGAGATGGAGGTTATGAAGACCATTGGAAAACACAAGAACATTATCAATTTGATCGGAGCCTGCACTCAAGGAGGTTAGTTGACCGAGCAAACATTAGTTGATGAATCAATTAAAACTGAAAAATTAGTTGACCTGTGTTCGTGTGACTGCGAACAAGATAAAATCTATGGTTATCTTTCTTCTTTAACTCTTTGGCCCAATATAGGAACCTGTTTATGGCAAAGGCCTCAAAGCACCATTATTAAATTCTGCTCTCTTTTTCTTTAATCATAGTTGTTAGTTTGGTTTGGGTGCGTACATGTTGGTCTTTTGGACTACTGTTTAACGTAACGTAAGAACATTGCAAACCGCTTTAACATGAAATATTCAGAAACCATCCAGTGTCAGTTCACAAAATTAGACGTTCTTTTTAAAAGTACAGTCAATCCTCCATGTGAGACCACCTCTCGTAAGCGACCACCTCTCATAAGCGACCATCTATCCAAAACACCAAAATTTCCAAGGCAAAGCCTTACGGTTGGAACCTCTAGTAAACGACCACCTCTGGCAAGTTATGGCGACCCCTTTCAGGGTGACGGTTTTATAAATTTCCATTGTTTCCAACCTCTAGTAAGAAACCACTAGTGATCTCCATACTCGCTGTACTACAAGTACCACGCTACAACAAGTAACTTACAAAATTGTGTGCAATAAATTCTCTTCTTGCAAAAAGTAGATAATGTCTGGACCCCTTCTCGGAACGGACCCCTTGTGGATCGACTTTCGTAAGTGACCTCTATCTAAATCTTGGCATTTTGAGTGGTCGCTTACGAAAGTCTTGACTGTTGTGAATTTTTAAAATGTTAAACTGTTATTGTTGCTTTTTCCCTTTAGGTCCACTGTATGTAGTTGTAGAATTTGCTCCAAATGGTAACTTAAGACAGTTCTTGAGGGAAAGGAGGCCAACCAGGGAATATCCCACAACACTGACGCTGATGGACCTAGTGTCCTTTTCGTATCAGGTCTGCAGAGGAATGGAATATCTTTCTTCGAGAAAGGTATGTGTAAGCAGATGTAGGAGTTCTTAGATGACTGTATGAGTGATGTATGCTCGATTTAGTGGGAGCTTCGAATTAGCTCGGGTTCGGGTTATTAAGGTAACATTTTAGGAAATGTACATGTCTGAAGAAAATCCAGGAGAAATCAATTCTGTTTCGAGTTTGTGCTAGCTTCAACCGAGCTTGGAATTTCTAGCTGTTAACTGTTTACATCCGTGGGGGATCCAGATTTTGAGATAAGAAGTTGCGGTGGGTCAAGATGGGGGTCGATGCATCACGACAGACATTATGATAAGCCAGACACTTTTGAATTTTTTTTCACGGCCAGAGGATTCATCGGTTAAGGCCAATTTAAAATAACAAGTCTTACTCTTTTTTTGTTAGTGTATTCATCGTGATCTTGCTGCCAGAAACATTTTAGTTGGTGACGATAATACGATGAAGATTGCAGACTTTGGTCTGGCTAGAGATGTGCATCAAGTCGATTATTACAGAAAGACAACAGACGTAAGTATTACATAATGATGTTAACTTAAAACGCTCAAGGGTGGTATTATTTTTCCCACTAAAGAGAGCACATCTATTTAAGTTCCACTCGTACTTCTTGCAGTAGGAAATGCAATTTCTTAAACTGAAAACAAAACATAATTATATATCACCAAGATTAGTTAAAAGGAGTTATGTCACGCTATTTTCTTTCTTTCAATAAAAAAACTAAAACGTTTCTTCGCATCAATTGAATTCCAAAAATAATGGCTCAGTTTAAGACTATATTTGGGCATTTCAAATGGGTTTTAGCTATGCTTGCATAAATCACCAAAAAATTATTATGACGGTTTTTTCAATGATTTTTTGTATTTCTTCTTCGTAACTCTACAGTAGCATTTTGTGTATTGGTAATAGCATTAATATAAGTCATGACTTTGGCACAGAATTGACCTAAATCAGCAATTGACGGCTCCATAGAAAAAACTCGACTACTACCAATAGGAGTCGAACCTCATTCTCGTCCCCAGAGCCTCCTGGGGGCCTGAGAACGAGGACCAGGGGGCTCTGGGGACACAGGATTTGAAGTCCTAGATTTCAGGACTTCCGTTCATTTCCGATTCAAAAGTAAGTTGGAGGATTCTCTTTTAAAAAGCTTTGAATCACCTAAATGTCCAGTAATTGACACTTCTGCGAGAGTAAGTGAACGCTATTAGAAACGTTGTAGAAATCAGAAATGACCGGAAGTCCTAAAATCTAGGACTTCAAATCCTGTGTCACCAGGGCTTCCTGGTCCTCGTGCTTAGGCCCCCAGGAGGCTCTGGGGACGAGAATGAGTCGAACCTATGAACATCTGGTTACTAGATCAGATGCTCTACCACTGAGCTACAGAACTTGGTTCATGTGACAACCATCCTGCATATTGCTAGGACTAGAATATCGATAGCTGCCTGATGCGCAATCATAAAATGATAAAAATGTGGTAGTGAACCTATGACCTTCTGGTTACTAGTCTAGATCAGTGCTTTATCACTAAGCTACAGGAGATTCGTTTGAGCTAAGGCCACTAAACTAGGTTCATGTGACAAGCATCCTGTATACTGCTAGGACTAGAATGTCGGTTTGTGCTTATGCGCAATGATAAAGATGTGATAATGAATTTTGAGCTTGGTGAGTACACAAGAAAGAGGATTTTTCAGTCAGTGACACAGGCTGCTCGGAAGGAAAAATCCCCGTGACGTAGCTCCTTTAAAGATTGGAAACTATCACTTCCCAAACACGGGACAGGGGCTCTCTCCACTGAGCTACTCGTGTAGAGCAATTCCATTTACCAGGTTCATATACGTCCTACATGCTGATAGGATCATCAGTGTCCTCATTTAAAACTGAGCTTCATATTTAACCTTTACAGCAACTATAATGTTGATGATTTTTCCATTATGTTAATTTGGTGATATATTTTCAATTAGGGACGACTACCAGTGAAGTGGATGGCCCTCGAAGCCCTCTTCGATCGTGTCTATACTACACAAAGTGACGTGTAAGTACTTTGAATTGTCGCTTAGTAAACTGTATGGTGAGGCAGAAAACTGTTGTTGATGTTGTTTTTTAATAAACCTGTTGTGACCTTTACCCCTTTTATTCCTACACCAGGTTATGCCTGGATGCTTTTTCACTCTAACGTTTCAAGCTGGGTACGAAATTGTATATGCTACCATTCAAATATTAAACTCTGCCAAAACGTTTGCAAAGTACTACAATTGATTTCTTAGGATTTCACAGAGAGATATTTGAAATTTCTGCGAAAAAACAAAAGCGTAAAAATTAAAAGTTTGAGAACAAATTTCAAGCCGTTTTGTTATTAAAAGTTACTCTTGGGTGATAATCTCGAGAGTAGAGTCTACGCGGGATCAGTTCTCCCAACCTTAATCCTGTCTTACCTCAGTAAAACTCATAAATAAAGACCTCGTTTTCGAAGTACAACCAACTCTCTCTAAGACTGACACCTCTGGGACCAGCACTATGTGTCCGTTTAGAGAGATGCCCGTCTTATAGAAGAGTCAACTAAAAGGAGTAAACTAGGGACTAACTCTAGATGTCCGTTTTAGTTGGGTGTCCGTCTTATAGAGGTGTCCGTCAAGAGAGAGCTGACTGTATAAATAAGAACAATCTCTGATATCCAAGTCAAAAGGTGTTTTTAAACATGGTTCTTTTTTCTTTCATCAGGTGGGCCTTTGGTATACTTGTATGGGAAATAGTTACTTTTGGTACGTATATTCACGAGCTAAAGAATAGCTCTATCATATGTCGCATAAAATTAAAAATGTCTTTCACTGCCGAATCACCAGAATACCCTCTTCCACTTTCTTTAATGGTTAATAGTCACACTTAATTAACGTTTTTATTGCGTTTTATCTGTAAACTGTTACGTCTTTAACTGCCAAATGCTCTTTTCTAGGAGGGTCACCATATCCTGGCGTTCCTTTGGAAAACCTGTTTGAACTTTTAAAATCTGGATACCGAATGGAAAAGCCACTCAGTTGTCCAGAGAACATGTGAGTAGCCAATCGCGTTTCAATTGTCAATGCATAAAAGTCTTCTTTTCTACGCTTTTGTGTCTAACGTTCACTTTGAACTTCGGAATTGCAACGTAATTGTCGTATTTCCTTAACCAGTGCAAATAATAAGCCCTTCCCTCCCCACTTCTTCTTAGAAGATGATCTACATAACAGAGGTAGCCGAAACTGACTAATCTAATCCGAAGCTGTCTTCCGATAGCGAAGTGAACTGTAAAAAAAAATAAAAATAAAATAAAAAATAAAAATAAGTAAATAAATAACGGGGCTCTGTTCTCGTATTTTCTAAGTTTTTGGTTTTTACCTTATTTTCTTAGGCATGAAATTATGTTGAAATGTTGGCAAGAGTCACCGACGAAAAGACCTACATTTGAGGAACTGGTGAAAGAGTTCGATGCCATGCTTGTGTCACTATCAGATAGTGTAAGTAGTAAACTGCTCTTAATACGTCAATCGATCATTTACGGTTGTGGGTTGACCGAGCGTTTATATGAGAAAAAAATTAACCCCTTTTCCCGAGCCAAAAGCGCTCGCATGGTCTAATTGTCTCGCCTTAACCGAGATGACCCGGCTGGGCGAGCCATTGTGCCGGTTTATATGGAGAACAGTTGGCCCGGCTTGGAGGGTGTACACCTCGTTTTACATCTTAACCCACTCCCTATCATGTCTTTCAGTACCGTTTCAAAAACAACAAGAGCATCATTTATTGGCAAAAATAAAGTAGATTTTCTTCATGTTCTCACCGCCAATGCGTTTACAAGATAACCACTAACTAACTAACTAACTTTCCAGTCAGTTAAAAAAAATAAAAATACAGTGTTTTCCGTTAAAACACTGCGTATGAACTGGTGCCCATGAGAAGTAATGGCGTCCTGAAGAACAAACAAACAAACAAAAAACTAACATTAACTAACAACCGAACAAACTAGCATCTACTTTCTCTTTTGTTCTTTTGTCCCAAACATTACAGCATTGTTGCATATTTCACCTGAATCTGTACTCGTTTCAGGAATATATTGATCTGGAAGCATCACTTATGACTCCACTGGAACCACCAACTCCAACGTCATCAGAACCGCCTTCTACTCCGCGAAACTCAGTAGGAACTGAACATGAAATGGAGAGTGATGATAGGGACAATGACAGCGTGTTCGTTGATAACACCAACGATATTTGGGAAGTCCGTAATCTTTCGAGACACGCGAGGAAATCAGAGGGTGGCCGGAACTCCAGAACGTCATCACTTTTAAATGGACAGCAAACGGACAGAAAATGCGCTCGACATGTATCGAACCCTGAGATAGCTGACAGTAAAAAACCAACGCGTTTAACTGCTTTTCGTTCACCAATACAAAGCGATGTGTGAATTTAAAGTATAGCGAGGTGATGTCGAATATCGTCTGAGCAGCTACGGGGAATATGGAGTGACTGAGGGAATACTTTTGGAGTTGTTTTAGTCATGTAATCCGTGACTTCTTTGGCTGCCTCATTAATGCCGATTTGACTTCGTTCATCATGGTGTATTGCAATGAGGATTGCGCCTGACATCAAGTATTTTATAGTACCCGTGAACCAAATAAACAAGAAGCCTTACAATGCAACACCTAAAATACCTTGGTGAGACCAACGAAAGACTGAGTAATTCCCTCGGAAAAAAATCTAATGTTTGAGTCTAGGCCATACAATTTTATTCTAGTTCTAATTTTTGGCCTAATTTTCATTTTTCTTCTTCTGCGTCAGTGGTATTAACATCGGAGAAGGCTGTCACCTATTGAGTTGACTTGAACTGGAAACCAACCCCCAAAGTACTAAAAATATATTTGTATATAGATAAAGAGAACTTTAAACAAAAATATTGGTTATGGAAAGGATATAACTGATTCAATGAAGGTTGCTTAGGCATTGGGCAATTGCGTATTAGGAAGCTATTGTTTGGTGATCACTCAAGCAAATCAGTGCTTTGTTCCATATGCTCAAATGCCCAATTACCGATGACCAATTGTCAAAGCAACCTTTTTTGATTTAGCTGTATATCCCAGATAGGTTTAGGAGAAGAGTACAAATAAATTCGTAGTGACAAAGACACTGCTGGTGTTGTTTGGTTTGCTGCTTTTGAGTTAGTCTCCAAGAAACCACTTTCAACCGAATGTATTGAAAAAAATCACTATTATGGGGCTCTAAGTCAATAGCTGTTTTAGTAAAAATCCAAATACTTGGTCAAAAATTTCGAGACAAAACAACTTTAGCTAGCAAAACGCGATTCAGCCGCCATGGTTTTGCTTTTCAAAGCCTGCGCTTTTCGCTACTAGTGGGCTGTAACATATGGCCTAGTAGTAGCTCCACCAATCAGAACGCAGCATTGATAATAGACCACTAGGTTGACCAATGCGTTTGAATGAAGTGTAGCTGTTGTGGTTCAACTTCACTCTTGGTTTAAATTTTATTTCCCTTTGTTTTAAACTCGTTAACATACATTACCATACCTCAAAGCAAAGGATAAAATTTAAACCAAGGAGTTATCTTTGTTTATCTTGTATTAAGTCAAAATTAAAGATTATTTGGGTTTTTTACAACAGCATTTCCCGAATCTCGCGTCACGAAAGCGCAAAATCTCGCTCTCTGTGTCCTCTAAACTCCCGAATCCCGGCCTTCAAATAAGATAAATCCCGGATCCTGAGAAACCTGTTGGGGACCCTACTGCTCTCTTACGTACCAGTCGTTTCCGTTTAGCTAACTATGTAAAACACAGAGACAAGCGAGGGTAAGGGGCATAAAAAGGAGCAAAAAAAAAAGAAGAAAACCTGAAAAAAATAAGAGCATTGGGGAGTGGCAGGAAAGAAAAGGAATCGCCTCGTTTAGCTAAAACGAACCAGAAGCGACCTGCCTCCAAGGCTATTATTGTTAAAAAAGACATTAAGATCATTACAAACAACATGCTTTCCCTGGCTTCAAATAATTTTCCTGGTAGCGAAGGTTAATTTGTCCGGTCAAACCTAGTTTTATCTCTGGAGAAGTCTCCCCTCCCCCTGGTGGATATTTAAAGTAGCTTCACTGTTTCTCAAGAAATGTTTATAAAAATAATAATAATAAGAAGAATAATGATATTGATAATGATAATAATAATAATAATAGTAATAATAATAATAATGGTAATAATAATAATAATAATAATGATAATAATAATGATAATAATAATAATAATAATAATAATAATAATAATAATTAGTGTTGAGGATGCCATTAATATTGAAGAAAGAAATATCAATGTCTACGTCTGCCAGAGCCAGGAACGGTTGTTGAAAGCTGCATGGAAGAGGAAGAATGTCAATGAAATTGAAACGCCAAAGGAATAAAAGGAAAAGATGAAAAGGAAAAGAACTGAGGACTGGTCTGGAAAGCAGCTGCATGGGCAATTCAAGAGAGAGACAGATGACCTATCTGGTGTGTCTTGGGAGTGGATAAGAACCGGTGAACTGAAGAAGGAGACAGAAGGGCTTATTTTTGCCGCGCAAGATCAGGCACTAAGAACAAACGCCGTAAAAACCAGAATCGAAAACCAAAATGTATCATCCAAATGCAGAATGTGTGGTAGCCACGATGAAACTGTGCAGCATATTTTGTGTAGTTTCCCCAAGCTTGCGCAGACAGAGTATAAAAAGAGGCATGATGTTGTTGGGCGGGTCATTCATTGGGAGGTGTGCAAGGAATATGGAGTTGAGTGCAGCGACAAATGGTATGAGCATTCCCCCAAAAGCGTCGAAGAGAATGAGGAGGTTAAACTGTTGTGGGACTTTACCATCCAAACAGACCGTGAAATCCATCACAGGAGGCCAGACATTGTAATTCAGAAAAAGAAGGCAAAGGAAACAATCATTGTGGACATAGCTGTTCCCGGAGATAGTAATATACTGCAGAAAGAAACTGAAAAGTGTGAAAAGTGCCAAGACCTGGCAAGAGAGATTCAAAGGATCTGGAAATCAAGGACAAAAGTGGTGCCAGTGGTTGTAGGTGCATTGGGTTCAGTGTCAAAGAAGCTGGCAGGCCACTTGGAGCAACTAGGAATTAAAAACGGAACAAGAACGATGCAAAAGTCGGCACTCCTCGGATCGGCACATATCCTCAGAAAGGTGCTGGAAGTCCTGAGGTCTCGGGATGAGACTTGTCTGGAAATTTCTCCCCAGGGAAAATCCCTGTGCTAAATTTTACATAATAATAATAATAATAATAATAATAATAATAATAATGATAATAATGATAATAATGATAATAATGATAATAATGATAATAATAATGATAATAATAATAATGATAATCCAAAGAATGAACTTCAAACATGCAGGATGCATAAGACGGTGAAGACAATGAAAAGGAGCTGCACCCCAGAAATGATCCTGCAAGAATATTTCTATCAATGAAGAAAGGGGGAAGAGGACTCATTGGCTGTGAAGCTTATGTCTGTGGGAAGAAAGTAATTTAAGTTGGTATTCAAGGAATTCCTAGGAGCTGTTGCTCAGGAAAGTAGGTGAGCAAGGAACAGTGAAAGTGGATAAGGCAAAGGATCCACTAAGGAGTATAAGAAAAGTGAAAAGAGAGATGATGGAAAACAAATGGAAAGAAAAACAAATGCAGGGGTAATATGGCAGGGACATGACGGGAGTGGATTGGGAGAAAACATGGCAGTGGTTGCGGAATGGGGACCTCGAGGGATGTACAGAAGCTTTGATCTGCAGCGCACAAGAACAAGCTTTAAGAACTAACTATATCAAGTTTTACGCTGACAAAACCTCAGAATCAGAGAAAGTGTAAGTCACCTAACAAGTGAGTGCTGCAAGTTAGCCCAACGTGAGTACAAAAGGCGACATGACAATGTGGTGCGGTATGTACATTGGCAACTGTGTCGGAAGGCCGAACTGGAACGAGCAGATCAGTGGCACAAACATACCCCAGAGCAAGTGGTATGGGATTTCAATGTACAGTGTGATAGGATGGCTGAAGCTAGAAGGCCGGACATCATCTTCGTTGATAAGTAGGCAAAGGAGGCTAAGATCATAAACGTAGCTATCCCTGGCGATACACGAGTAAAAGACGAAGAACTGGAGAAAATATAGCCTGCGATCATGCCTTCTCCCCTTATCTCTGTAATCTGTTTTCTGTTTTTCCCTCTCGAGCCAAAGAAGGAAAGAAGCAAAAAAGCAAAAAAAAAAAAAAAAAAAACGCCTGATCTCAGGTTAGAGAAAATAGAGAAGTACCAATTTCTTCGACGAGAAGAAATAGAAAAGTTGTAGAAACTAAAGAAAGTGACGGTTGTGCCAATTGTGGTTTGGGTATTCAGAGTTGCATCCGATATGTTTGAGAAGTACGCGGGCATTGGACTTGAAGTGATCCAGAGAGCAGCTCTGTTGGGAACGGAAAGTTTTGGCCATTTAGGGACTCAAATGTAAGGACTCTTTTGGGACCTTTAGGAACTTTTTGTTGCTTGCTCTCAAGGGTAATTTACCAGGTAATGTAAACTTTTTGAGCCTGAGATTTTACAATGTAATAATAATAATAATGATAATGATAATGATAATGATAATGATGATGATGATGATAATGATAATGATAATAACAATAATAACAATAATGATTCTGTTTGTTAAAGCAGATCAGAATTTTAACAATTTTTATTTTTTTGCCAAATGGGGAAATTTAAATCTCGTAAAATATACCCGTTCCATTTTCGCGAAATCAAGTTCCAGCAAAAACGTAACAATAGGGCATCAAACACGTGCACACGCTCTTGATACTGTACATAACACCTTTAATTGAATACGAACTATTCCACGCCTCCGAACGCTACCTACCCCAACCCGCGGGAAAGTTTCAACGTTCGGCTAAATCGTTAATAATCTGTACATTTGTGCATTTAGATTTCGCTTTTGTTTTTTTTTTCAGTTTTTCTCACATGTTACCAAGTCATTACATGCAACAAAATTTCGTCTAGGATTATCGTACTTCAAAGCAACCTCCAAAATCGAACTATAAAAATATTAAACATCAGGGCTCGAAGAAAAACTTGACGGCCAGCTTTTACCAGGGCCATTGCTTGCTCGTTTTAGTTAATGATTTAGGTACGAGATGACTCGCTTGGCCAGCAAGAAAACCTGATTGTCCCCGAGAACCGAACAGGACTTTTTCCGTGTCAAGTAATTCACACCGCCACACTAGCTACTTCTGAATTTGCGGTGATGAATTGAGGAATAACAAAATTGATAATTTATAATTCCCGAATATTTAAAAACGACAAGAACATTTATTTTGTTTTCTATTGGAAGCGTAAACGACCAACAAAATGTCCAGTAAGCCATACATTTGACTAGACAAAACTTATTTGTGAACGGGCATTACCCGTTGACGATTTCCTAGTGCCGATCCTTAGCTCGACGGCTTGCAAGGTGTTTGTTTACTTATCTCAAATTTCTACGAATTCTTTCTACATACACATCTTTTTCCTAATCATCTATGCTCTTCCGCTAAGTTCTTTGGCTTGATTTTATTCTCCCAAGTGGTTGTACACTAATGCCAAGTTGTGATGATTTGATTCTATACAGGCATGATCTTCACCGAAAATCTTTTTATAAATCATCAGTGCTTTTTCGTGAGGTTTTTTGGCCTGTTCGTATTCTCCCAGGTTGTTGTACACTGATGCCAATTTGTGATAACTTGCTGTTAGGCATGATCTTCACCGAAAATCTTTTTAATTTTCGTGAAGTTTTTTGGCTTGATTGTATTCTCCCAAGCTGTTATAAACTGATGCCAACTTGTGCAAACTTGTCGCTACATGGACATGATCTGCACCGAAAATCTTTCGGCGAATCATCAGTGCCTTTTCGTGAAATTCTTTGGCTTGAGTGTATTCTCCCGAGCTGTTGTAAACTGATGCCAGCTTGTGATAACTTGTTGCTACATGGGCATGATCTTCCCCAAAAATCTTTTTGCGAATCATCAGTGCTTTTTCGTGAAGTTCTTTGGCTTGACTGCATTCTCCCAGGCGGTTGTATACTGACGCCAGCTTGTGATAACTCATTGCTACATAGGCATGATCTTCACCAAATATCTTTTTGCGAATTATGAGTGCTTTTTCGTGACGTTCCTTGGCTTGATTGTATTCAGCCAGACGGTTGTACACTGATGCCAGGTTGCTATGACTTGTTGCTACATCGGGATGATCTTCACCAAAAATGTTTTTATAAATCATAAATGCTTTTTCGTGGAGTTCTTTGGCTTGATCGTATTCTCCCAAGCTGTAGTACACAGATGCCAAGTGGTCATAAGTTGTTGCTACATCGGCATGATTTTCACCAAAAATCTTTTGGCTGATCATCAGTGCTTTTACGTTAAGCTCTTTGGCTCGATTGTATTCTCCCAGGCTGTTGTACACTGAAGCCAAGTTGTTATAACTTGTTGCAACATAGGGATGATCTTCACCCAAAATCTGTTTGCGAATCATGAGTGCTTTTTCGTGACGTTCTTTGGCTTGACTGTATTCTCCCAGGCTGCCGTACACTGATGCCAACTTGTGATAACTCGTTGCAACATAGGGATGATCTTCACCAAAAATCTTTTGGCGAATCATGAGTGCTTTTTCGTGAAGTTCTTTGGCTTGATTGTCTTCTCCCAGGCTGCTGTACACTGATGCCAATTTGTGATAACTTGTTGCAACGTAGGCATGATCTTCACCAAAAATATTTTTGCGAATATCGAGTGCTTTTTCGTGAAGTTCTTTGGCTTGATTGTATTTTCCCAGGCTGTTGTACACAAATGCCAAGTTGTTATAAGTTCTTGCTACATTGGCATTCTTTTCACCAAAAATCTTTTTGCTAATCACTAGTGCTTTTTCGTTAAGTTCTTTAGCTTGATTGTATTCTCCTAGGCGGCTGTACACTGATGCCAAGTTGCTATAACTTGTTGCTACATTGGCATGATCTTCACCAAAAACCTTTTTGCGAATCATTAATGCTTTTTCTTGAAGTTCTTTGGCTTTATTATATTCTCCCAGGGTACTGTTCACTAATGCTAAGTTGTTCAAACTTGTTGCTACATGGGCATGATCTTCATCAAAATTCTTTTTGTAAATCATCAGTGCTTTTTCGTGAAGATCTTTGGCTTGATTGTATTCTCCAATGGTGAAGTGCACTGGTGCTAAGGTGCTATAACTTATTGCTACATTGACATGATCTTCACCAAAAATCTTTTTGCGAATCATCAGGGCTTTTTTGTGAAGTTCTTTGGCTTGATTGTACTCTCCCATACTGTAGTAGACTGGTGCCAAGGTGCTATAACTTTTTGCTACATCGGCATGATCTTCACCAAAATTATTTGTTCGAATAATCAGTGCCTTTTCGTGAAGTTCTTTAGCTTTATTGTATTCAGCAAGCCTGTAGTACACTGATGCCAAGTTGTTATAACTTGTTGCTACATTGGGATGATCTTCACCAAAAACATTTGTGCTAATCGCCAGTGCTTTTTTGTGAAGTTCCTTGGCATGGTTGTATTCTCGCAGACTGCAGTACACAATGCCACTTATATTAAAAATCCTTTCTTTACGAGTTAACGCACTTGTTGAATTGTCGTTTGTGTTCTCCAGTAGGTTGCATGCTAAGTCGACCACACTTTTCGCAACGAGACAATAAGAGTTTTCGTGACAGAAACTGGCGAGAGCATGTAGCCAATCAA
Organism: Porites lobata; assembly: GCA_942486035.1. Lineage (NCBI taxonomy): Eukaryota > Metazoa > Cnidaria > Anthozoa > Scleractinia > Poritidae > Porites > Porites lobata. The sequence continues at coordinate 5,052,374 of CALNXK010000011.1, read as the reverse complement.
TAACTATATCCAAATCTACGAAGGGCGTTAACCTTTCTACAAAAGTGCTTTGATCCCGACTAAACTCTGACTTCATGTGCTTGACTAAAGATTCACAATGCGGTCTCAATTTTTTACAGAACGCGTAATTCTCATGACGATCATTTTCTTCAAGTTGGGACTCGAAAATCTTAACCGCTTCTGCCATGGTGTGGTCACTCTTCCATGATGTCAGGTTAAACACCTCGCCCCGTCTCAAAGCTTCGTGCACAACTTTATGCAGACGTAGATAACTTCGTTCACCCCCGTTTTCGCAATGAACAAGAATTAAAGAAGACCTTTTAATCTTTGCCTTCATGAACAACTCTGGTTGGTCCTTTACTTGGGATTTAACGAACTTCAAAACAGTTTCGAGTGGGATATCGTCGTCAGCGCAGAGAGAAAGAAAAGAGAACGTCTGACGAAGAACCTCGTCTGAGTCAACAGCTCTTTGGATAGCCATTTCTACTGCGGCCGTTGTTGTTTTAGCATAGGCTGAACTCTCATTAGCAAGGAAAGTTTCAGTCTTTTCTCTTTGGCTATATGTTGATATTTCTTGAAGGTATGCTTTCCAATTATATTTTGAAGACTCACTGGTCACAACAGTTTGCACGTAATAAGCAGCAGCAGCTAAGGCCAGTGGCTGAAAATCGAGAAATTCAGCGACATTCTCTGCTTGTACTTGCTCTGAAATTTGCGATACGTTTTCCAGCAATTCTATTGCCTCGTCTCGCCTCATTCCTTTACTTAACGATTCATGATACGTGTGAGGAGCGTTTTGAGGAATTGTGCCACTGTCTTGAGTGGTAATCAGCACTTGCCCGTGCCCCCATTCTTTACTGCCAGTTTGAGGCAGCAATTCGCGGACTAAGCGTAAGTCAATCACATTGTCTGCTATTATCAACCATTTGGTAAATTTACTGGCCTTTGGCAAAATCAAGCGATGGAGCTGTTGAATTGCTTCCTTAGGTTTCTTTCCCTTCAAAGATTCTAAGCCTGTTAACGCGTATTCTGTTATCCCTAGGTGTCTTCCAAGGGTAAGATAAGAGTCAGCAAGTGTCTCAAGGCTTTCTGTGTTTAGCGTCGCAGCAAAGATAAGATCAGTAACCGCGTCACCGGTTTGTCCAGAAAAGAAGTGTTGTCCGATTTCCCGGGCAAGTTGGCTCTTGCCACAGCCTGGATTTCCTGACAGATAAACTGTACTAACTGCTCCGCAGGAATCATTGTAAAGCTCCTCCATTTTGTTAGTGATTCTTTCAATGTCATGCGAGCGCCTAATGATAGCGTGTGGTGGGCGTGATGCAAGAATGCAAAATGGCTGAAGCTTCGCACTAATTTCTTGTGTGAGAGATCTGTTTTCTTCTTTTGCAGAAACCAGATCAGCTTCTGTACTCTGAAGTGTACTTTTTGTTTGTTCCAAGTCAGATTTTGTCTGCTCTAAGTCATCTTGCAGATCGCGAGCTTGCTTCTTAATTTTTTCCACTTCCTTCGTTGGAAAGGTCGTCTGGTTCTTAATTTCTTCAATCTTAGTTGTAGCAAGACCAAGGGATGTAAAAGCATTCAGCAATCTGTCTACAGACGTTTGGAAGTCTGCATCTGCCAACTTAGCCTCAGTGATATGAGCGATCTCGTTTCGCACCTGACGAAGGTCATCGACCTCTTTATAGACAACTGGGCTTAAGGTTTTACCAATGCTGTCTGAGTACAGGATGACAAAAAACAAACAGGTGCAGTCCCACTCTGCCGTGTTACCATTCTGAATTGTTGAAAGAAACCTCGCGTTTTTCTTGTGGCTTGCTTTAGATTCCATGTTGTAGAAATCATGGCCATTTTGTGCCGTGTCTTTCCATTCTCCAACTGACGTTGCCTTATAAAGGAAATCCCATTCGTTTTTGAAAATCTGCCGCAGTCCTACTGGGACCAATGTGGATCCTATGTAGCAGAGTCTGAAGTAGTTAAGTTGCTCCTGCGAATATTCCATGACCAACTGATCCTGTAAGAGATGTTTAACAGTTATTGAGTGAGGCTGAGTATCATCTGAAAAATTTTGAAGATCTCGAAGGGTATTATCGGCCAAGGGGCCTCGGCGGATAACACCCTTCTCGATCTCCATAATTCTTCGGACGATACGAAACCCGAATTCAATAATTGTTAAAGTAAAGTAAAGTAAAGTAAAACTTTATTTCGAAAGGGTGGCCCATTAAGCTCGGGGGCTGGTCTCCATAGGGGCCTTGCGTCTTAAAAAACTACTTTTCATTAAGAATTTGTAAATACATTTTAAATAGCCTAAAAATACAATAATAGCAAAAAAATTGCCTTTAAAACCTCTTCCAAAACAGTACAAAACAATGCAAAAAATTACATTTAAAAAAATCCTAAAATATGATAAAATTCAAAGAAAACGAGGTTAAAAATTACAATTCTCGGAACAGCCTTGTGATTCAATTGCCTCCCGTAAAGGACCACAACATTATCGACACGTCCTTGTTGGGTGGTCTTCATCGAGTGCGGATTTTCAGCAAGTCGACGGTTTCGAAGATCGTTGTATTTCTTGAAAACGAGTTCTTGCTCATTTGTTATGGAGTCTCAATATACAGAAGACTTCTCTCCTCGAAACGATGAGTGAGGAAGGGACAGGCGTTCAATAAATGAGAGGCGTTTATTCTGATAACTGTAATAACCTTAACAAAACGAATATGCTTTGAAAACTAATCCCTAATCCCTAATAGTTGAGAAGAGGTCTCAGATAGTGGGGAAGAGGTCGCAGCCGCAGCGGTCACGTTTCTTTTAACTCCTCTTGTTATTCAGTTGTGCCGCTTAAATCCCAGGAATAATGGCAAGTAATCTATCTTATGTTGCTTTCAGGAAGTAACTGAAATGGTTTGGCACTAAAAGTGAGCTGTTGGAGTTTTTATAGGAGTATTTTGGTGTTGAGTTTAACAAATTTTCAACGCTGGATAATGGCACGTGTTTAGTCCTTAAGAGCGGCCGTCCGTAAATATCGCCTTGGGCGGTGCAAAATGAAAAAATCGAAATAATTTAATTTAATTTTTTTAAATAATTTAGTATGAGAAAATAGAAGAGATTCCTGTCACGAGTTGGTTAATTATTGGCTTGCATTAAACCTAGGAAAAAATGATATTTTTTTAATAGCAAGTAGATTTAGTGTGTAGCACTTCTTGATTTTTTTGCAAAGGCACAAGGAGCACGAGAATTGATTAAAAATTGTGTGTTAAACCTCTATGTATCACGCGATGGCTGTTTCACTGTACCAAAATTATCATATCTCGGTGAGCATTCGGAAGTCAGCCAAGCGCGGTCATTGCACGCGTGCTGAACAAGAATGTTGTATCATGACAGACTAGAAACAATAGACAACTCCCAAAGCACAAACTCAGCCAAAACGCTAAAAATCTTCAATGTTTACTCAAGTTTGGGCTTATAGAAGATAATGTCACAGTTTTTCAATGACCATGAAATTCAGAATCCGGGTAGTTAGTTAATCAATTGTGGCCCTGAAAAAATTTGAAGGGAAAAAAACTAGGATTTTTTAAGAAAATGCTTTTTTCGTAAGAAGGACTCTTAAACGCTGACAAACGTCAACAAATAGCTAAAACTATAATTTCTATATGTTTGCTTTGCTCGAAATCGCGAGCATTTACAAGGCCCTAAAGCTTTTTGCTGACTTGCAAGGACCCATCTGTTATAACGATCCCCAAAATAAAGGGATAAGTCTCATAGTTTATTAGATGTAATCGTGTAAAGTTTGCTTATCATTTTCGCATAAATTATGACCTAAATTCGGAAACCGCTGAATTTCTCGAATTGGGTCTTTGCGATTTTAATGAAACTCTCTTCAGCGCAAGGCACTAATGCGCACTATGTGTAGCCGAGAGATTTTCACGAAAAAATGCCGGCAACAGCAGATTTTCGACTCAGACCTCAAAGGGGCGTTGCATTATAATCACGTGACATTTACTCCGATCGCCAAAAAGTTTATGTTATATTGTAGATTGATCTATATGTTATCCATTCTATGTGTTAGACTTACGATAAAAGTAAAGGTGGGGATACCAGAGAGCTTCAAAGTAGGATGGTACGCCCCCCAAAAAACTGCGCCGAGTCACCTTAAGTTTGGCCAAAACACATTAAGGCGAAAACGTTACAAGTTCAAGGGAAGGATGGCGATGATCTTAAAAACAACCCCCTCTCTCTCTCAAAAGAGAATGGTGCTAGATATATCTCCGAAAAGCATTTAAACAGGGGCGGACTACATCTTACTAGACAAGATAATGACCTTCTGTACGGAAATTTTGTTAAATCTTAAGCTTTGCCTTTAAATGTTAATAATCATCATTAGCCTGTCTCCTTGAATGCTGTTTGTTTCGACTCTGAGTCTTATAACAACCATCAATCTAATTTCTATCAATTTGTGTCTACGAAACATGAATCAACTTCGAATTTTCGTCTTCCATCAGAGCGTGGCCTCAAAATAGCTTCTCTGAATGTTTAGAGTTTATCTGCCCACATCGATGAAGTCAGAATTTTGCTGGATGATAAATTGTTCGATGTGTTAGCTATTCAAAAAACAAAGCTAAATAATTCTCAAAGAGATTCCGAATTCTACATTCCCCGTTTTGATTTAGTTAGACGTGATAGAATCAGTGATGGCGGCGGTGGTGTTTGTTTCTATATCAAATCTAGCATCAATTTTTTCTGTTCGAAACGATCTTAACATAGCCGATCTCCAAAACGTATGTATCGAAGTTCGAAAACCCCAATCCAAGCTTCTTATTGTTGTCAATTGGTATCGGCCACCAAATTCCCCTGTTAGATTGTATTCACACCTTGAGAACCTTATCGGAAAACTAGATTTAACAAATTTCGATTTTTTCCTGTTGGGTGACATGAATGCAGATATGGCCACTACCACTGAATCTGACAACGATGCTCGTCAATTAAATAATATCGCTGATATTTATGGTCTCCATCAACTAATTAATGAGCCAATCCGTATTACCCGATAAATCGTCTTCTCTCATTGACCTAATTTATACTAATTCTCCTTAGAGGGTTGTTTGCTCCGGGGTGGCCCATGTCGGCATAAGCGATCATAGTCTTGTTTATGTGTACCGCAAGTTATCTTTTGATCTTCCCAAGGGACATACTTCTATTAAGAAATGGTAAACGTGCAGCGTGCAACCATGGAGTTATGGATGCACGCGGGAGGTTGCTAAGCACGAAAGAAGCGTAAGAGTCGCACGAGGCGATAGCCGAGTGCGACTCTAGCTTCTTGAGTGCTTAGCAAACCTCCCAAGTGCATCCATAACTCCATGGTTGCACAGCTGCAACGTTTACCATTTCTTTTATAACATAATCAAAAGAGAAAAACATTATTTTCCATTTGCCTTCGGTTGAGTCCGGTCGGTACGAGTTCAAGTATGCTGCCACCTGCCCGCGCGTCAACAAATCTTGTCTATGTTTTTCAAAAACTTGCCTTTGAGTTTTTCTTTCGCTGAATCAACCGATCTCTGTCTTCAGGTAAATTGTAAAACGTTTTTCGTTGTTATTCTGAATGGCATCTGTCTACTTGCTCTTAATATTAGGGTGAAAACTTTGAGGGAAAACTATAGCTGCAACTATAAACACCAACTAAAAAGACTCTAAAAAACAAGCTAAAACTAAATAAATGAAATAATTATCAAGCTTATTTTATGTGACAATTTTTGAAATATACGTAAAGTAGAAATGAGAAAATTTGAAGGTAATTCCTTTAGAATAACAGGTAACACTAATTTTAAAAAGAAATTAACTAGCTTTGTATCGAAATCTGCCTGGGGAAATCCAGCTATGAAAGTCAAAGTTAAAACTGAAATTCGCCGACACACAGCCGGCGCTGAAGCTGTTGTTTTTCGATCAATCTCTGAACGACTGTTACGAATGAACACTGAGGAACAAAATAATACACACAGAAGTCATTTTTTTAAAAATTTATTTGAAAACCCAAATGTTTCTGTACTCAAATGAAATTCGCTTATTCCAGCGTAATGTGCCCGTTTAAACTCAACTAAAACTTTTAATAGATGCGATGAAAACTTCCCAACAAAGCTGTCTCGAATTTGAGCGTGTTTCCTGAAATATTTGCTTGGATTTAGCATCAGCTTGACCAAAAAGTCAATAAAACAATGCTAATTGATGAATTTACATTTCAAAGAGACTTTCTCTTCTATAAAAAACATACAAAATGTACCTTCAATCTTCGCTGGCTCGATTTTCCTTTGAACAGCCGATTCTAGCCGCGAGGAAAACAGTGATTAATTCATCCAGGGCAAATTTGTCGCTTGATCTTTTGTCTTTTTTCCTTCAAAACGACAGCTTAGTGTTTTCTTCAACTTCCACTTTTCATCTGTGCATTTTATCGGTGTATTTTACGGTCAGGAGAGGAGATTTGTTGAATTTGCCTGAATTTTACCGCGCTAGCTAAGTTTCTTGGCGTGCACCCACGGGCAAATGGTAGTGGCTAACTGACCAATCAGAGCGCGCGATTTACTTTTGTTATGTTATAATGACTTATGGCAGTTTTAAACACTTTAAACGCTCCGTCTTTCGCACTGATATTTCCAACCACAATTGGGATTTCCTAAGTTCTTCAAAAGACCCGAATGAGCTTTGGTCCGAGTGGAAATCAAATTTCCTGGCAATTGCTGATAAAAACGTCCCAGTACGTACTAAGCGTGTGCGTTCCCAAAAGTCACCTTGGATTACAGCCGATTCAAAAAAACTCATGCATGGCAGAGATATTATGAAAATAAAAGCTATTAACTCCAATGATCCGCACGATTGGGCATTTACGCCGCAAAATGTAATATCAACGCAAAATGTAATAAGAGTCGCCGCAAAATGTAATACTAACGCAAGATGTAATAACATTGACGCAAAATGTAATAAAATTTTCAACGCAGAATGTAATAATCTTTCAACGCAAATTGTAATAACTTTTCTAACGCATAATGTAATAACGCAAAATGTAATAATTTCCGAATAACGACGTTCATGCTATTTCAAAATCGGTATTGTTGCTCAGTCATCGGTAGTAGCGAATTCAGGTCTTCAATTAAATTATAACCTATTATTATTGATATTAATATTAATATTAATATTATTAATGATATTAATATTACTATTAATATTAATTATTATTATTATTATTTTTATTATTATTATTGCTAATATTACAATGAAACAGTTGAAATGAGGAGATGTAATCATCTTTTAGGGAACCGAATAGGACGTTTGTTTCCGCTGATTTGAACGTAATACAGGTCCCAATACAGTGCCCACCTAGCCGTCCTAAGTCAACATTTCGCCCTAAGTGAGAAATAAGTGTTAATGATGGCTTAGAGGAGGGGTATGTAGACAGTTTCCCATAATTATCCAAAAATTCTAACCCAAACCAAATTACCCATACACCCTCCCCCCTCAAGTGGTCAAAAATGGTCGGCCCTAAAACTGACGAAATTGCGCACTTTTTATGGATCTCCCAGTTCAAGATTTAGTACCGTCAACTCTAGGCCAATGGCGATTGCGTTGCAGAGCAAATTCAAGGTTTCGTTTAGCGTCGAATGCGTTTCCTGATATTGAGTCGGTCGGTCGAATTAAAAAAAAAAAAACAACCTAAAAAACAAAATCACAAGAAGTCTGGGAATAGGAGGCCCTGGTACCCCAAGACGACGTTAAAAGTTAACATTGACATATTTGGATTAACAAAATACACGATATACTGTAAAAAATGTTTATGTCTTTGTTCCTGTTTTTCTCTATGCTGTTACTATGCTCATTTTTCAGATTAAAAGAATTATTTCAAGTGAAAAATGGATTAAAAAAAAATGCGTTACTGGGCCAACTAAAAAAATTTTGCGCAATCTGTTCTAGGAAAACGACAACTACCTTACAAGGCAAACTAATTTGACTTTGCAAAGCTTGGAAACTTCACCATAAAAGAAACTTGGACCTAAAAAACAGCATTAAGAACAATTAAGCCTCTATTAAGTGAAAACTTAGGAAAAGTAAGCTACAGCCAAAGTTGTCTGGTTCTCATGAAAAAAAGTGTGACAGATATCTTATATTTTAATTATATAAATGCATTTGAGTTATGCTTTGAAACTTGATTCTATTACTTGTTTTCGACAACAGCTATTTTATTTGACTGAATTAAATTAAACACCTGATATTAAACCAAGTCTCTCAGTTGCTACAGTTGTGGTACAGTGCAGCAAGCTCTTGCAGCCATGTTTGTCTCGTCACGCAACGCTCCTCCTCCTTTGTTGGGGAAGAGTGTTGCGTGACGAGACAAAACACGGCTGCGAGGGAAACTAGCTCAGTACGGAAGTAACACGACGTTTCAACCGTTATTTCATTAATAATAATAATAATAAAAAGAAGAAGAAGAAGAAAATAAATATTATTACTATTTATATCAATATTGATAATAATAATAATAATAATAATAATAATAATTCACATGAAGATCTGGATCAGCTACTGATTACTGAGCCACAATAACGATTTTGAAATAGCGTGCACGTCGTTATTTCGGAAATTATTACATTTTGCGTTGTTACATTATGCGTTAGAAAAGTTATTACAATTTGCGTTGAAAGATTATTACATCTTGCGTTGAAAATTTTATTACATTTTGCGTCAATGTTGTTACATTTTGCGTTAGTACTACATTTTGCGGCGATTCTTATTACATTTTGCGTTAATATTACATTTTGCGGCGTAACAGGCATGCTTATCCTTGATTGTGCTGATTTGATTGCACCTCATATTTCAATTATATTTAATAGTTCCTTAGCTAATGGTATATTTCCTGACGATTGGAAGTCCGCGAGGGTTACTCCTCCATTTAAGCATGGGAAAGAAGCGATATAGACAATTATCGTCCAATTTCAGTTATCTCCATAATTGGCAAAGTATTTCAAAGGATTATCTATAATCAACTCTTTGCCTTTTTATCGGATCATAATATTTTGTCTAAGCACCAATCTGGGTTCCGCCCGCTTCATTCAACAGTTACAGCCTTGTTGGAGGCAACCGATAGTTAGGCCTATAATCTTGATATAGGTAATGTTAGCGCTGTTGTTTTCCTTGACCTTAAGAAAGCGTTTGACATAGTCGACCACCACATTCTATTGTCTAAATTACATCTCTATGGTCTAACAGGTGTTTCCCATAAATTGTTCTCCTATTTAGATAATCGTACTCAGAAATGCGTTGTCAATGGTTCCCTTTCAGAATGTTGCACCCTCAAGTGTGGTATTCGCCAGGGAATAATATTGGGGCTTTTATTGTTTTTGCTATATATCAATGATTTGCCCAATTGTCTGTCTCACTCTGTGCCAAGAATGTATGCTGATGATACCCATCTGGGTTATTCGAATGGTAATATCCACTCCGTTCAGTCTTCTCTGAACGAGGACTTGCTCAACATAAATCGCAGGCTTATCGCAAATAAATTAACGCCAAATAAAAAGCTGAGTTTATATTAATCGGCTCTAGGCAAAAGCTTAATAATCTACCTTCTCTGCCTTCCTTGAATATAAATATTAAACATTCTCATTGCTCTAAGTCTCTTGGCATACGTACTGACGAAAATCGAACATGGGAAAACCATGTTGACGCTTTATCTAAGAAAATTGCATCCGGTATTGGAGCTATAAACTCAGATAAACTGCATCAATCATTGTTTACCCCCACCGCCTTGCATGATGTATATTATGGCCTTGTCCCAACGCACTTTGACTATTGCAGCGTGGTATGGGGTAACTGTGCTAAAACTTTGCGTGATAAATTGCAGTGACTCCAGAACCGTGCGGCACGCGTTCTCACAAACTCCAATTATGATGCAGATCGAGTATACTTTTAAATGACTTGGGGTGGCAAAACCTTGAAACTCAGCGGCAAGTTCAAAAGGCTGTGATGGCTTATAAATCTTTGAATTGCCTTGCACCTGATCACACGTCTTCATAATTCATACTACGCGGCGATTTATTTAATTCTTATAACCTTAGAGATTCTGTAAGCAAGCTTGCTGTTCCCTTGCCACGAACCAATTACTATAGAAATAGCTTCTGCTACAGCGGTGCCGTTCTGTGGAACAATTTGCCGACTGATGTAAGACAAGGAAAATCTTTGACTGGCTTTCGGAAACTGTTAACTTCTAGCTTGAACACGGCATTCACGGAAAACAGGCTTTAATTTTATAAATTAATTTTATTTATTTATTTATTTTAACATTGATCTTTGTAAATGCTATTACCGTTAATTTTATAGTTTGTAAACATTTTTAGGATATTGTATATTGTATATTTAGCCTGATTGTTTTTACCATGTATAAATAAAAGTAATGATGATGATGATGAAGAAAAAGCAAGAGGGGGTGGGGGCTCATGTCATAGTTGACTGATACCGAGCTAACACAGGCTGGAGGAAAGTTGCTGACGTATTGAGCACATGATCCAGAATATCGAAGAGCGCTTTGCTTACTTTGAACTTGACATGGAATAAGATGCAATGCGCAAACCATTGAACACTTTGCTATTTCCTAGTATATTGGTGTATCTATCACGGGAAGGTGTCTATTAGACAGGGGGCCTTAAATGAGAGGAGGAGGGGGGGGAGTCCATTGGAAACCCTTTGGAGTTTTGATCTTTGACTTCTTTCGATCATCCACGGGCTCCGTGAAAAGGATAAGCTCGTGGGATAGATATGACGAACGGAGAGCAAAAGAGAACAAAGCTAAGAGGGTTTTATAAAAATTTCATTGATTTTGTTCGCCAATAAAAATGTTAAATTTGGTCTAGAGAAAGTACACGGACCTTTCTCTTAGTACTTAAATCCTTCATCATTCAACAACGAGCTTTATTTGCATGACCATACAAGCACATGCAGTATTGCAAAAGCTATTTTTAGGGATCAAAATTACAACACAGGGCAATTACGTTACTTTGATAATAATTTGTCACGAACATCAAAACAAGCTGAAATGTATTTTATGAATTGTATATTGATAACGTATTTAGAACAGTTCATTAGTTCATTGATCAAACCGTTTATAGGTAACTAGGTAATATTTGGAATCAGAGTCTTGACTTCATAGTAAAATTTATTCGTTATCATACATTCCTAGATCGAGTTATGGTGAGATGACTCATCATTTTAATTTGTACCTGACCGGCTCTGGACGAAACCCTATCATAATGGCGTAGCGTGCGAACCCCCCCCCCCCGGGGGTAGTCTGCCATACAGCCGTTTTCAGTGTCGTCACGCAACGCTCCCTCAAGGGAGGAACGATGCGTGACGACACTAAAAACACATTTGACCACCCCCCCTCAAACACATTTCGGGGGCGGGGGGCGGCGGTGAGTTTAATAGAGATGGAGGGCCTATTTAATTTGGCAGAATGATGGTATTCGATCACCTTAAAGAACTAGAATGCAAAGTGGAAAAAAGCCCATTAAAACAAGTTCGAGGTCATACAGGAGAGGATCAAAAACAAATCTGAACTTCCAGCCGGTGAATAAACCATCCTGGATCAGTCCACATGTAGTTTTATAGTTGCGATTGATTAACATAGTCTATCATTTATTAGTGAATAATAATCATAATATTAAGGGGGAGGGAGGGGGTCTTATTAATTTTCTTCCCCTGAAAAGGGAGGGCTCATTAGAGAGGGGGGACTTAATAGAGGATTTGTGGTGTAAAAAAACGAAACGAAACAAACAAATAAACAAACAAATTGCCTAAGTTCATTTAGCTCTGTTAGCTCATTTGAATTATTTTTCTTTAACAACAGCACGTTGTTTGCTTTCTTAAACAATGAACTCTTTCTTTCTACTCCTGAAAGTAGGTTTTGATTTGAATCTTGAATGTTGTTAAGATGCTCAGTTTCCCCTACCTACAATAGCCTGCAAGCAGCTCACTAATATATACATACATACATACGTTTTATTGAGTCTCCCTTTACAGGGCTTTTCACTTGTGCGAGCTCGGGAAACATTTTGGTGGTGGAGCCGCCATCGTGTGAGAAAATTCGCTTTTCCATCCTCGCCAAAATTTTCCCCGAACTCGCACAAGTGAGTCTGGGTTTCCCAGGAGCCTCCCCCACCCAAAAAGACACAAAAATAGTCGATAATACTTATCACGCAGAACATTTTTCAAATAATTTTAACCTTAGTAAGAAAAACGTATTCATGGTATAAAAATAACGTTTCCAAGTTGTATAGTTTTAATACAGCCAAAAAAAGAAAAAAATCCTTTAAACGGCTCTTTTAGGGTAGCCTTAGATTTTTTTTTAAAATCTTGACTCTGACCCTTCATTTTCTCCTAAAAAGGTTTTTATTTTTTACTTCCTCTAAAAAAGTAACAAATTTCCAAGAAGACTAGTGAGACTGGTAGAAATGGTAATACCAGTAACATGAGACCTCTTTGGCAGAACACCGGGGGCACTACCTTATTTGGCCTAAACGGGTATTCGCGGCTGAACAGGGTATGGTTTTCAGGGTCTAAAGCTCTTAAACAGGGTATGCAATTTCGCTATTTAGCGTCTTGAACAGGGTCTCTTCCTGGACCAGAAGTCTTTAAAAAGAATGTGAAGGCTTGTAATGAGCTGTCCACATTTGTGGTACAAACAACGATATTTGTTTGAAAAACTACTTATATCTGTAAGTGAAACGTAAAGAATCAGAATTAGGTCTCTTGTCTTTAACAGGGTATTGAAATGAGTATGCAATTTAGTTTCTGTCTTAAACAGGGTCAGGGTTTGAGGGCCTCGGCGGCACATCTCTACCCAATGTTCCATTTAAGTGCCCCCGCTTCGTGCAGGGGGGGAGAGAATTATACCTCGTAGGACTTTACCAATAGGAATTTGGCTGTTTTTGTTAATTTTGTTAATAGGGTGTTACTTTAGTGCTAAAAACTATGAATGTTGACAATTGAGACAAATCATGGCAAACGAACATTCCTTTGGTGCTTTAGTGCTAAAAACTATGAGTGTTGACAATAGAGACAAATCATGGCAAACGAACATTCCTTTGGTTCCTGTTCCAAACATAACGCAATCGTTCGGGTGATCGTTTTCAACTAATGACCCACCACGATCGACGCATTATTCCGGTAATGGAATCGTAACGACCCCTTTCACGAACGAAGTAGACGAAAGCAGACAGCCCGCTCTAACGATCGAAAGAGAGTAAGCGTTTATGATCTAAATGATCTCGCAGACGTACAAGGAAGTGTACTTGCAATCGTTGTTTGATCCGGATGTTTCCGCGAAACTAATAAAGTCATACCAATAGACCCTTTCCGTCACACAAAATTCTACACCACACACCAAACAGTTCACACCTCAAGACAGTGGCGATACTTATGTATGCCGAGGCCATGAAACTCAATTAATGCATGGTGAACGAGTGGATCTTATCAGCATATACAAAGCTTCTTATTATGCAAAACTACGGCAAATTAAATTAATCTGTGGTCATGTTTAGCTTAATAACCAACGCAAAAGTACTAACCTTACTTGTTCAAAAGAATCCAAGGAAATTCGATCTTAAATAATGAAACATGAGGTATCACGATGAAGGCGCGGAACTGCTCAAATGGAAAGTGAAAGTGATTCAACGCAAATTGCCATCATGTGACCATTATTAAAGACCATTAAATACAGTACAGCCATTGGACATCACGCTAGTGTGATCTCTTGGTCACACATTTTTTGACAGTCACGCTATATGTAGAAATTATATTTTAAGTGAGACCAAAATCACTTCCGGCTAACATTTGACGCTGGCCATATCTTCCTCTTGTATTTCACAGAATGAGGAAAGGATACTTAGATTTAAGATAGGTAAGTAGGTGCTCGAAAGAAAACACCAGTCAGTCAAAACTTGAATGAAGGGACTTATTCCTTTTACAAATTTAGCGTTATACATAACATAGGCATTGATGACTCATTAACATCGAGGGTACAAAGTATTTAAAAAGACCTTAATTAAAATCATTTCACGTGATTGTAGTGGTAACTAACAAAATGTTCCAAGCCTTTTACTTAACGCTTTCATAAGCGACCGCTCTCATAATAAGTTAATTTCGAAGTGGTCGTTAAGTGACTATAACCCTTATTAAATCGACACTTAAACGATGTCCCGCGGAGATCGCTTACAAGAGCCGATTTTCTTAAATGACCAGGCCCTAGTTGTTCAAAAGGTGGGTAACGCTTAGACTTGCTACAGGTCGACCTCTCATAAGTTCTTAAAAGTGAGCGAAGCGAGCTTCAATGCCTGAGGTCGTCCATCGACCGAGAGAGCGACGACGTCTCCACGCCATGACGTCACCGGTAGAATTTTCGACCGGTGAATTTCGCGCCAAACAGATATGAAAAGTCCTTTAAAATGGCATAACCAACCAAGAACTTCTTAGAAAGTCTAGATAACGCTATCCACCAGGTAAATCATAGCACATTTAGTTTCCCTACCACTTATCCGTTGGATAGTGATTTATCCGGTGGATAGCGCTATCCAACGTTTGAACAACTGAGCAAGCCCTAGATGCAACCACTTTCACAATGTCCTGAGGTGATGGCAAGACTCCATACCATACCCTGGTAAACCATACCCTTTTTAGTAGCACAGAGATGTTTAGGCGAAATGAAGGAGTGGCCCTGGAGGGTGGCAATCAGGTAAACTTACCTGATAATCACTGTGAAAATTGCGTGTTTGTTTTATTGAAGCTTCTTTAACGTTTCTGTGAACTTCAACCATGAAGCTCTTTTTACTGTTAATATTGGCTGTTGGAGGCAAACATTAAAAAGAAACGCACATATATGTTTGCCCAGCTGTACTGCACATCAGAGATGCTTTTTCGAGTTTTTTTTTTATTCACGGAGGATCCAAGGGGGAACATGCACTAAATATGGCTAAAGTGGGTCTTCTACGTATTGTTTTGAAACACGACAATGGTGGATTGAACGTTAGACAGAACCTTTAAAAAGGTCATTCACCGTTTCTATTAGGTTCTCACTGGTAAGTTATTCAGTCATAGTCAGTGCTCAGATAGTCCGTCCGTGGTTGACGGTATATCGGGAATTTGTGATTCAAGACACAGGAAAATGTCCGTTGTCCATATTAACCCGGGTTAATTTGTGAGTTTTCATACAGGCTGAGAGAGGAATCAGAACTGGATTATGAATTTTCCATGATACCGAGTCGACCTAGTCTTATTATTTTTTATGGAATTGGCGAGCGTTTTATTAAGCAATTTATAGAGCTAGTCAACTGCCGGACCGTTTAATAAGTGTTTCTAGGATCAGGGGCGGATCTAGGGTGAGGGTGCAGGGGTGAGGGCGAACCCCCCCCCCCCTGAGATGACCTGCGGTTTTCTAATGCAACTGGTATTCTGCAAAAGAAAAAAAAACTACGTGGTTTATTGGTGTTGAAGTAGAGCAAGAGACGAGTGCACCCCCTCCCTGGATCCGCCCCTGGATACTTAACTTTTCTGACTGGAGCCCCAGCTCGCGCGAGTCCTGGATCTTAAAATTGTCGTTGCGAATCGCCTGGTGTAACATCACCTTAAGTCCTAGCTTTAATATCAGTTTATACCCACAATAAAGAAGCTAAGCCTCACAACGGGAGGTAGGAGGTACTTCGCAACTTACAACACTTGTAATTCCCATTTTCTTCCGCCCTTTCACTTAGTTTTTGCTTCACGTTATGTTCGCGACACACTCTTTGCATCACTTTCATTTCGCGATTTCAAAATAATCGCGAAATTCGCATGTTATTTTTCCACTTTAAAGACGAGATATTTTTTTTTTTTGCTGAATTTAGGGAACTAAAAGAGGAGACAAAATCTTCACCAAGAGCACCTTCCTATTCAACCAGAATTTGGAAAACAGCCGGGAAAACGGATTTAACTACATGAAACGGAAACGGAAGTTTTAAATCCGATTTCCATTAGGAAAACGAAATCCGAATTGAAGTTTCTCTACGGGAATTCATCGTAGAAGACATCAATTTCAGCTTAAAAGGAGAATAGAAAAAAGCAGTTGAAGAACCGTATGAAGGAAAAGGCCTGTCAGCAGATGAGTTTCACTGACTGGTTCTGAAAAGTATCATCTCCCAACGGCTTGACGGTTCTACTCGCCAGAAGAAAGAAAGGAAAAACCATGCTGCCTGTGTGCTTGTTATCTGCTGTTTGACCCGCGTCATCAACGGCAAGATAATTGAAGACGAAGCGATCTGTAACTTTTGGCGATTTTTGGTTGAGGACTTCTTCTTGCCGGTTATAAAACCGCCAGGAACTTACTTTAATAATAAATTGTTACCTTCTTGCAGATCTTCGAAGTTCAGCTCTTCTTTCCCGACCACCAGCG
The DNA here is from genome assembly GCA_942486035.1 of Porites lobata. Taxonomy (NCBI): domain Eukaryota; kingdom Metazoa; phylum Cnidaria; class Anthozoa; order Scleractinia; family Poritidae; genus Porites; species Porites lobata. The sequence continues at coordinate 5,035,924 of CALNXK010000011.1, read as the reverse complement.
TTCTTTTGTGTGCTCCGCTGTATCCAATTCGTCCTGATAGAAATTCAAAGAGTGCGTGACGGCAAAGCGTTTTAATTTTTCTTAGACAAACATTGCATTGAAAGTTGCTAAGTTGAAGAGCCGCTACATTCCTTATTAAATAGTTTTCCAGCCCGATTCCTTCAGCAACAACTTGAATAGATTTATGCTGGATTTTATATAACTCGGCGCGCGTCGTTGCAACTTTCAAGGAAGATTCCTTCAGTGGACGAGCACATTTGAACTTTTTTTTATAGTACCTTTACTTTAGATTGCTTGTTTTAGGAAAACAAAAGAAAAACAGTGCGAGAAATACGAAGTGCATCGCGGCCAGACTTATTTGACAGCTAGTCATTCACAGTTGCGTTATTTTTGTTATTTTTTTAATTAGTAGGCGGGATGGCGAAAACAATGGCTTGCTTGCAGGCGTTCCCCTCCTCCCTCCTCCCTCGCGCGTGGTCTCGCGCCCCAATTCCCTTCCCCTTCCCTTTCGAACGCCTGTTGCCTGCGTGGCAGGCGTTTGGAGGGGAAGGGAAAGGGAGTTTTAGGCGCGAGAGAAACGCGAGGACCTCTCGCGCGCCCCTCGCATTTCTCTCGCGCCTAAATCCGGGCGTAAAACTCCCTTCCCCTTCCCTTTCAAACGCCTGCCACGTAGGCTAAGAAAAAACGGAAAAGGAGAATCTGCTATCCGATAACAGATAAAATCAAGCGGAAACGGAAATGGAAGGGAAATTTCCCTGTTCTAGACCGATAAACAACGGTTGGCACTAAGTTACACAGTCATATTCTTTTTCTACTCACAGTACGAGTCACTTTGACTGGCTGCAAGAGAGAATAAAGGGGACAGAGAAGGCATCCCCCATACACACCCTATTCCATAGGTAATTCGTCTCGAGTCATTTTTAG
>CALNXK010000011.1:4955000-5030000 GCA_942486035.1 Porites lobata | reverse complement strand
CGGGTCTAGACTTGCCTACAAGTTGAGCTCAAATTTTTGCACGAGCGCGAAGCACGAGTGGTAGATTTTCTGCGGCAAAAGCGAGCGAGAGAGCGAACTACCTAAACCGGAAATGAGAAGCGAAGGACTTTGAGAAAGTCTAGGGGCGGTCCTCCTTTTTTAATTTCGTGTTCGCACCTTGCGACTAGTGGAGCCTGGAACAGGCTATTTCGCGCCCGCTTCGCGCGAAAAAACCGCCAGGCTAGTTTATATTTAACATAGTTTTATATTATTTGCGAGAATGCCACGATTGTGTACTGTAGAAGTTATTTCACCTTTCTACATACCTGAAAACAATTTTTTCGACACCTCGAATCCTACGAGGGAATAAGACTGTTTTGAGTATATTTTGCCATTTGTCGATCACGAATCCGTTACAATCAGTGGATGTTGCAATTGTGTTGGTCCTGAAAATAATCGACAATGCCGAAAAGTCAAGTTCATCGTTGTCGTGATACTACAGCTATTTGCAATATTTCCGTCAAGACGCAAAACAAAAATGTGGGGAAAATAAGCATTGGCTGGAGGAAATCACTGAGGGTGAGAATGTACAGAAAAACATGTGAAGAGACAATATATTATAGTATTACCAAATTTTCTAATCAATCGGTAATTGCTATTGCAAATAATTTTGAAGTCTTATGCATATAATTCCCCAGAAAGTACCCGTGATATACCCATCGCACCTGAATAAAGTCACATTCTGTAGTCACTGGAATGTCCGTAGCCGGGTTTCTATACGGGGAGGCTCCGCCCAGAGGTCCAACCCCTTACCCTTTTATATACCATTTTTCACGAAAAAGGTGCCCCTTTCGAATACCTTCTATTGACAAATGGTACCCCTTTCACATACCTCGTTTAGGACTTTGCATTCCTTTTGACTGCTACAATGCATTGTCATTTAAATAGGAATCAATCACAAAAATAGAACGCTTTCCCGACTTTATAAAGCCATAAAATTCATCTGTTCGGCCCTTTGAGCCCTGTCACAGACTCAAATGAAAGATTTCCCCACCCTTTCATATACCTCAATGAGTAAAACCCCTACCTTTTCATCATATACCTGAAGTCAGCCCTTTAGGGCGGAGCCTCCTAGTATGGGCCACTATAGGGAATACCCCCCACCTGGGGTCAGTAGGTAAATACGCATAGTATGATGAGTGGTGATCCGCATTAGCACGAAGGTTGAGGTTGAGGTTGGTTTTGGCCAATCCTATACATTTTTCTCTGCGAGACATCAACTTGACACTTGGACTCTTGCCCTCCAGGAGACACGCGTTTGGCGTGATCGTGTGGGTGTTGGGGTTCGTCAGGTCTTAAATCAGAGTGTGCGGGTTATTTTTCAGCAGAGCTTCTCTGTTTTGTTACGCCATATTGATGAGCTACAATAATAGCGAAACAGCTCTTTACGGCTACAATCCCGCTCTGTTTTGGGTTCTTTCGGTGTCGTGTTGATGTCTTGCAAAGTTAATTTTCACGTAGTATGATCAGCATTGCAGTATTCTGCCTGCAAAATTTAACAGATCTAACAGATCCTACAATCTTCGGCATATTCGTTTGCGGTCCTTTGCAGTCCTTTGTGGTTAATGTTCGTAGGGAGATACATGAACTCCCAACGGGGTACTCCGGGGAATTCTTGGTGGGGGTGTGCCGACCGGACCCTATTTCAGAGCCAAAAAATGTCATACATAGTTAAAGTGTCAGTGCGCTATGAGCGATGACATGCTCACGATCTCACTATTGACCAAGCGCACGGGCGTTCCTCGTCAAGTATTTGGTTGTAAAAGGCTTGTCAGAGGAAAGAGTGGCCGTATTAGTAATAACTGTACATGTGTATAAAGATTTAGACGCATAACACAAACAAACAAAAAAAAGTCTAAACAAAAAACTTATTACAATTTAATAAAACGTAGAGACCGCGAACATTAACTCATTTCTTCCTCGAAGTATTAGTCCAGTTCAATTATTTTCCGCGGAACAGTGGGGTCTGGAACGAACGACGTATTATCTCGAAAGATTCTCGATTTTCTTGGCAGAAATGTGTGCGAGAAAAAAAGATTCTTGCCGTTAAAATGAATAAATAGTTCGGAACTGTGATATAGCTAGGAAATCTAGAGTGGTGTATCTGTATATTAAAAAGAAAAAATCGGGCTTCTTGAGCCAAGTGTTTGTTTTCTATAGCGCCGCCAATGTTGGCGATTTTTGCAGTTTCAAAGGCTATGGCGCCGGTGCTGGCCGGCCGAAAATTCAAAAATTCGTAAAAAAATATATATAGCATTTTCGGTCAAACGAAATGTATTTTTGTAATTACTTAGGTAGAGGCTTTAATACCCCAGAATATAAGGGAAATAAATTTTTCGATCCAAAGTCACTGGTCGGTTCTTACGGAGACACTCTCTTAAATACCAAACCAAAAATGTAGATACTTAATACCCATATCTTGTAACACCAAAATACCGTATACCTGACTGAAAAAAGACCCTGGATACCCGAATACTCGAAAACCCTGGCCGGGCCTGATTTGGAGATCGAAGGTATAGTTATGCAGTGCTTCGAGTGGCAAAGCCTTAGCTCATCCACGTTTCGCTTGTAGCGTAGTGGTAGTGCATCTGGAATAGTAACCAAATGGTCACAGGGTCGACTCCTCATGGGAGTACAACTGTACTCGGATTGCTCTTTCCTCCCGAGCTGTTTGTGTCACTGCGAAACCATCTTAAGTTTCTCATTTTTTCGTAAAATTCACCTTCACGTTTCGATCAGCATACGAATAATATATCAATATATCTGTACTATTTATGCCCAATATTTTATCAGTTTCTGAAGTATATAAAATGTATACTTTTTCTGTTCCTGAAATTCGTGTCAGGCCAATTGATAAAAGATATATTCATGCCAACAAATCTTCTAATACCAACTTGGCTGCCAGTCAAAACAACTGGAGAATAGTTATCATATTATTGGAAAAAGGATAATAAAACGTTTCGGCCATCAGATCTAAGATAACGTAATCTTACTGATAGTTTCTTTATAAAAAGACATTTTTACATGACTGAAATGCAAGCAAAAAGAGAAAAACTGAGTACTGTGACCTTGTAAGAGTTTGGCGTAAAGTTACCTCTATTTAGATAGCTTTTTGGTGTTTCTGACCTTCATTACCGTTGTAGCTAACATGCTTCGTCTTTTTTTTCAGCTCCTAAAATTCGTTTCAAGCTAAATGATAAAGAAAATATTTATGCTAACGAAACGTCTGATATCAAACTTCCCTGCAACATCAAAAAAACTGGAGAAGAGTTTTTGTATCATTGGCAAAAGGATAATAAAACGTTCCGATCATCAGATCATAGAAGAATGAATGTTAAGGTGTACAGATGGTTAAAGATATATAAAGTCCGGAAAGATGATGCCGGCCTATACACCTGTGTTGTCATGAACAAGTGTGGCGAGAAGAGTTCTGTTTCGATGCACCTTCATGTACGCGAACGTAAGTACCTTATCATAGTCAGATCACTAAATCGACAATCTTATGCCGCTTGGTTTGAGGCAAATACAGGTATCTTTACTCAGGTATCTTTACTCAGACAAGAGGAAGAGAAGGCCTAAATGTAATAAACGGCCCTAAATGAAATAAATTCCTAAATGTAATAACATTTTGTCCTAAATGTAATAAAGTCATAAATGTAATAACAATTTGCCCTAAAACTCTCAAGTTGCCAATTACAGTAATTGCTCGAAAAAGCGCCGCATTTGGGGGGGGGGGGGAGTTAATTAGCGCCGCCACGCTTATTCGTGTAAATACGGTACTAAGTGGTATTACTATGGTATTAAGCTCCGCTCTCCAATAAGCGCCGCATTTTTGGAGAAAAAGTTAACAAGCGCCGCGGCGCTAATTCGCGTAAATTAGGTACATTTCCTTATGCACTGTGAAACTGAACGTTTACAAATAAATTGCTTGTAAACGGCAAAGTAGCAATATTTTTCTAAAAAAGCAATATTTAAGCAATAGAAGACTTTTTTCTTGTGTTTGCAGAGCTCGATATAAACACTCGAGGGGTTGGGAGAATTCGAGACAGTTATGCAAACCCTCGACGTCGTCTCGGGTTTGCATAACTGTCAAAAATTCTCCCAACCCCTCGAGTGTTTATATCAGGCTATGCAAACACAGGGAAAAAGTTTTCTATTGCTGTTATAAAATAACTTTCCCGAGAAAAAAGAAAAACTATTTGTTTAGGTTACTGATTAAAAGAGAAATTCTTACCAGTCGTGAAGTCTTGTACACGAAGCTTAATGTACGTGTAATCAGTTCTTGTTTTGCGATAAAGATGCTTTCCAAAAAAGGGTTTTTCTCGCTTAAAATGTCAGCTTAAGCGAAAAAAAATTGACACAGCATATTTGTAAAGATTTTCCAAGTCTCATCCGACGAGGGAATAGGTAAATAAAGTAACTTTGTCGACTTTTCAACTCAAAAACTTTTTAAAACTCGTGCTTGTGTGGTCAGCGCGCGATACATACTCTCATGCAAACACATCTCTTGGCCAACCAAAGCGCGCGCGTACTACCTTAGTTATTTACAAACGTTGTTATCAGCTATGTAGTAGTCTTTAGGGCCTGTTTACATGGAGGTGGGGGACCCCAGATAGGTATGCGGCGGATCACCCCACCTATCATGTAAACGAGATCAAATTAAAATGAGACATTATGTGGACAGGCGGGTTACCCACCAAAGCGGGTTACCTCACCTACCTGGGTTCCCCTTCCTCCATGTAAACAGGCCCTTAGACTTCTCGTTTTTTGTTCTTAATATTTTGGCTGATTAGATCTCTAGAGATCCAACGTTGACAAGCAACAGGGTCTTCGTCCACGGTTTTTGCAGTAAATTTCTTTAACAAAAATGAAGTATGAAAAACTTTTTAAGGCTTACAAGTTTTTTTTCTTTTTTATTTTGCCCCTTTACAAGCAATTTATTTGTAAACGTCAAGTTACACAGTGCATAAGGAAATGTACCGAATCTTACTAATTTTTTCCTGCAAAATGCGGCGCTTATTTGAGTAATCACCGTAATTTGCAACTTAAAAGTTTATTACATTTAGGACAAAATGTTATTACATTTAGGACTTTATTACATTTAGGGTCGTTTATTACATTTAGGCCTTCTACAGAAGCTATAGGAAGAGGAAGCCGAGAATATGTTTTCATATCATTGGAAACAGGATAATAAAACGTTTCGGCCATCAGATCATAACAGAATGAATGTTAAAATGAGATGTTTAAAGATAAAGAAAGTCAGGAAAGTCGATGCTGGCCTATACACCTGTGTTGTCATGAACAAATGTGGCGAGAAGAATTTTCTTTCGATGCACCTTTATGTGCACGAATGTAAGTTACTTATCATAGTAAGGTCCATCACTAAATATACAATCTTATGCCTCTTTTTTTCCAAAAAAAATGTAGGCAACTTCTCAGACACTCAATTGAAAGGAAATACAAAGGAGTGGATGTGGAATAAATTTTACCGTGGCTCAATGAAAAACCTCATAAACCGGTTGTTCATGTTGCTGCCAGCGTTTTCACCTTGATCTGGTCGCCGGGGAAAAGCATGTGAGAGTAGGGGTTGCGGAGGGGTTGGACGTATTGAAGGCGTTGCGATGTCTGATTATACAGCGGAATTATTAGTGAAGACCAACTCTTTTTCTGGCTTATTTATTTCAAATCGCTGACATATTTCAAACTAATGGTCACCCTAACGAATTTTGTCAACTACTTTATTCTCAGTTATGTAAACTCAGTGTATGACTCGCCGCCTTTTTGATATCTGGCCTGCAAACTCAGCTTTTTTTTTCAATAGTGGAAACACTTCTTCTTTAAAGTGGGGAGATGGGAGCACAAACGGCCTTCTCAAACCCTCCATTCCTACGGCCTTGGGAAGAAGCAGGAGTAATAAACGTTTGATTGAAATACGGTATCTCTGTCTTTTTTATCTACTGTCTCCGACAGATTTTACAGTCCCTCTTTATCTTTGTGTAATATTGCAAATTATCTGACTACCATAATCATTTTTGGTTATCTTTTACAGTGCCTACAACGGATTCGAACAGGAATACAACGCCAGGTAAGATTTAGATGTTAGAGCATTAAACGTGGATAGGAACTTGACGAATAAACTCTTACCTTATATTGCAATTTGTTAAAAACAAAAAGGAGTGTTTTATCTGATATCCAAACATTGAGAATTGAATCCGTTTATACATACAGTCGAACCTCCACTAACGGTTACCTCTCCATAACGGCCACTTCTTTTTTGTCCCGGCGGGCAGTCCATACATTGACTCTTGTTTAAACCTATTTACAACAGTACCACCTCTCTACAATGGCAACGGCCAGTAAAGCGTGTTTCCAACTGCCAAAATAACCTCTCGACAACGGTCAGTTTTTTCAGTGACTGATGAAAAATGCAAGAATGGACATGAAATTTGATCGATATGCGCCTTATTTGATGATTAATCGTGCCAATCGTATTTTGATGGTGTCCCATTCATACTACTGCAGTGAGCTTAAATTTTCTACTATTCCGTTTATAGCGAATATTACGAATCTTGCTGGTTTCGTCACGTTAACATTTTGATTCAAAACATTATTCAAGTTTTTTGTGTTTAAGCTTTATCTCTAGATATTATTTATGATTGGATCACCTTTAAGGTGGCTCCAGAGGTGGAGGTGGCTCGATACCAGAATTTTGTAGCGACACCTTCCATATTTGAATCTCTAGTCTTATACATTTTATAGTACTCTGATCAATTGCATCACTGAAAATTTTTAATAGAAATTACAAAAAGAGCTCAGCATTGCGTTTTACAAGAATTCACATGTTTTCGCAAGTCTACTTACGTTTAGCTGATTGAAGAGTGTATAAGGGTAATTTGCAAAACGAATGCGTGATAGCCCCCTTCTCAGAACATCCAAATGTAGCAACTTTGTCTGCATAGAGTCCAGTCTTCAGTTCATGCATAATTTATATCCTTTTTGTAGAAGTTCCAAGACATCTCGAAATTCCTTTCATAGATTTCTGTGAAACTTCGCACAACGGACGAAAAGCACTCAAAGTATGCGTAGCATTTCCAAAGTTCAGGTCGGGCTGAAATTCGATTTCGAGCTAAAACTATTTTGACGTCATTGCCACGTGATATTTATTCCGATCGCCCACAAAATAATATCGTAATGAAGTTTGGTCTATGTGTAATACATGTGTTATAATGGTTTTTCCAGAAAGATCAATTTGTTTAAGTATAAAAGCCACTTTAAAGGATACAGTAAGCATGAACTTAGCACAATAAATATATGTTGTCAGTCTTTCAAAAAAAAAATTATCGTATTACACCCCTACCTCCCCTTAACAGCCACTTTCCTCTGTCCCCAAGGTGGCCGTTGTGGAGAGGTTCGACTGTGTTCAGTTCGAACTCCAAAACAACTTCTCCTATTGATAGCAACAGCACTAACTTTAATGTTCCATCGCGAACAAATCTTACAGACTTCAGACTACAATTTTTTTCGCAAGCGAAAAGCACGTGTTATGACACCCCATAATACGGGTCTCACGGGGGTCGAGACGATCTACCGCTTCGCTTTCGGGCCCGAACATTCCCCCAACATCTCCAATACTGTTGGAGACTTGAACTGGTTTCCTCATAGCTTGTTTTATTCTCCACCTTCTTCTTGACTTTTAAAGTGGCGTCCCCCCTCTGCTAGGGCCACTGTCGCCAAATTTATCACTTACAAACTGAGTAATACTCGCTTTCAGACGATGCAACCTCTGAACAGGTCTCCGTAGACGTCCTTTCTGTATCTTAAGGGTTACAGTACGAACAAGGCCATCTTTTCCAGGAACCAATCTTTCAACTCGTCCCATTGGCCACTTACCTCTTGACACATTGTCTTCAGAAATTAGCAATACGTCTTCGATCTTGATGGCTAGTTGTTCACACACCCACTTATATCTGACTGATAACTGATGCAGGTACTGTCCTCGCCAGCGCTGCCAGAAATGGGTAAGATGCTTCTGCTGATACAGGTATCGCTGCCTCGTTGTACCTTCGTGTGTTGAAACTTCGTCTGGTAAACTATACAAGGCCCCTTCGAGTGCAAGATGAGCCGGTGTTATGGGCGTTAGATCTCTCACATCATCACTTACTGTCGTGAGCGGGCTCGAGTTAATAACTGCTTCAATTCTGCTAAGTACGGTTGCCAACTCTTGATAGGACAACAACGCCTTGCCTAAAACCTTGCGAAGAGGTTCCTTCACGGATCGTAAGAGCCTCTCCCACCAGCCACTACGCCAAGGAGAACGTTCGACGATGAACCTCCATTCCCCTGGAGCTCTTCTTGATCTTTTTTGTCCCACAGTCGCCTATCGGCGGATGACTCCTGTGTGAACAGCTGTTGGATCTCGCGGTCGGCACTCTTGAACGTCTTCGCATTGTCGGACCAAATGGTGCTACAGAGTCATCTTCCACTGATCATACGAATCAGTGCCTGAAAGATCTTATTGGTTGATAAGTCACTAGTAAGATTTAGATGAGTCATGCGAGAACAGGCGTACGTGAAAGCGCAAATGTAAGCCTTCGTTCAGATGGGATTTTTCCGTACAAACAACGGCCTATTCCGACGTGAGTGAAGGCTGGAGCTGATGACACCCTCTCCGACGGTAATTGCGCCATCCTTTGTGAACAAGGGCTGAGGCGTTGACGTTGATGAAAAACGCACTTTCCCAGAACTCTCTTAACTTCACGGCGTCCCTTGGTGAGACAAATCTCTTTGTCGTAGGAGCGAAAGAGTGCTCTCTGGTCCAGCATGCAGGAGCTCCTTGTGCACACTCTGTATGATCTTTTAAACCACTGGATGCCCATGCGGTAAGATAATTGAATGTTTGGTACCCTCAGGTAAGTCCGAGTACTGCAATCTTCCTCCTACCTGTAGCAACCTATCTCTCTCGCATAGTAGGGATCCAACTGCAAGATAGCACTGGTGTTTGGTAAAAGAAGGTTTTCTTTCAGCCTTTCATACTCTGCTTGGTACACCTCCCATTGTATCTGTCAGTACCAATATAACTTGGGATCTTGTAACTTCTCGACTGACAGTTCTTTGGAACCTGAACTCTTTTTGATTTGAAAGCTTGAACTATGACATGAACTATGAGCTATGACAAGATGAGTTGAAAATATGGCAGGCTTCATCCACGCACCAGATATAGACTGCCGCACCGTACGCCTTCGTTGAAGCGTCACCAAACCCGTGGATCACTATGCTCGAACTGGATTCAATGTTTCCCCTGAAATAGCGGGGAACGGTGATGCAACTTAACTGTGACAGCTTCGATTTCGACGACCTCCACTGATCAACAATGTCATCGTCCAAACGGTTCTCCCACTGTAAACCTCGCTGCCAAAGTTCCTGGAATAACATTTTCGCTCTGATCGTTAATGGCGTGATTAGTCCCATAGGGTCAAAAAGCCTTGAGGCAATGCTCAACAGGCTTCTCTTCGTTTGGGGATCATTAGCAGTGAGCACACTCGCTTCGTTTCGGGATCATTAGCAGTGAGCACACTCGCTAGAACACTGAAGAGGAGACAACCTTTCCAGGCTCACTTGCATTGAAATCAATGGTAATGGACTTCGCCTGCTCTTGCTCGTCAATGTGGCTGAGAACTTCCTTTGAATTGCTGGCCCACTTAGTCAGATTAAATCCTCCTCGTTCCATCATCTTGTCTAAGGACTGCTGCAACTCCACCGCAGCTCCAATGTCATCAGCACCGGCAAGGCAATCGTCCACGTACATGTTTGACTGGATTTGTGTTGATGCATCACGAAACTCTTCTCAGCATTTTGTCGCGTGACTTTGAACTGTTGCAATAGCCAGGAATGGACTACAATTACCAACAAATGCCAATCTAGGCAACTTGTAGATTCTCGGTGGATCATCGCTCTTTAAATCCCTCCATGATATCGTAGAGCGTCGTCGTCTCTTTCGTCAACTGATCTGGAGGAACATCTTCTCAACGTCAGCCATAAGTGCGACCCCCCGCGTTCGGAATCGAAGTAGGACTGATACAAGATTAGGTTGAAGCCTGGCCCTGAAAGAATACAGTCATTGAGCGATACCTCATGTTCATCATAAGCCAACGCGTCGAAGATAACACGACACTTTGTAGTTTTCTTTTCCTCTCAGGAGACTGCGTGATGAGCTAAATACCTGACTTTCTTGTCACCATCCTTTACCTCTACAGCATACCCCTCTCAACATATTGGTTGCTGGCATCCTTGTATGCATTGGCTTTCTCTGGGTTCTCTTTAAGCTGCCTTTCTACACTCTCCAGTCTATTGACTGCCTGGAAGTAGTTTGACCTCAGTGGTGGAGCAGCGCCTTTCCACAGCAACAGTACTTCATAACGCTCATCATCAAACTTCAGTACCTTGTTGAACTGCCTAACAGACTCTTCTTCCTCTAAGAACATATGTGCATCTCCTTTGTCGACAATTCCGATAAATTCTAGCTCCCAAAATTGCTTAAGACTGTCAGTGACTGGGTCAATGCGCTCAACTGACAACTTCGACTGAGTGTTCTTACTCGGGGAGGGCCCTCAAATGGTCCACCTACAATCAGTCCTAATGTAGACTCTACTGCCGTGGGAGTACTAGTGGTTTCCCCATTCTTACATTTGCCACTAGTAGTAATAGACGAGGGTTTCTACGCAGTGGTGGAGGTGGTGGAGTGACGTCACAATAGCTCACGGGATTAAAATGATGAGATCATCATCTAAAAATAGAAAGGTAGTCTGTATAACAATCTAGGGAGATGACGTCATAAAAAACGATGAGATCATCATCAAAATAATCATTTAATAATTATGGTAACTGGTGAGATGACATCTTTGCTTAAATTAGAAAGGGTTTTTTGACATAATCAGCTATTTTCTATAGTCTATGACATCATTATTTATTTTTATCTTTTCAAGGCCATATGAATGAGGGTCATTATAATTATTAAATATTGTTGTCATCCAAAACGAAAATGGGTATTATTCAGTCTTTTATAAGAATAAAGTTTAATCATTAACGTACGATCACGAGGGCCATAGTTCCCCCCTCGAGAGAAATAACGTCTCTCAAGAAAACATTTTGCGACCTCCCAGGGTCAACAATTTCCAAGCTGAAAGAACTCCATTCTGAAGTATTTCTAAAAGTTAATTTGGACAGACTCTTGGTGTTCTTGAAATTTGCAGAGGATCTGGAACTGACGCAGGAAGAATGGGGACAATTATATGCCGTTATTTATCCCACTTTGTCAAATCTGAGAGCAGTTATATAAGGCGATGATGTTAGCAGTAAAATCATTGAAGACTCGAACATTGCGAAGTGATTACAGCGATGGGTTCTTGTCCACCATCGACCACGTTTGGCCATCGTTAGTCAGTTAATTGTGCGAGTTCGCAAGCCCACCGTTGCATACAAATTAGTTCAGCTCTGCAGGAAAAATCCCAAGAGAGAACCTTCAAGTGACCTATTATCATAAAAAAAAATAAAAACACAATAACTTAACAAGGATCAATTGACACACGCGACTTACAATTGCCAGCAATAAAACCACAAGACAGATACCGTTTTAAAAACTTTATTAAAAAGCAAGAACAGAAAAAAAGAGTCAAATACACAGTGATTTGAAAGGAAAAGGAATGAAAATTAATCCTTTGACTGACTATTACAAATCCGTTTTTTTCGTTCTATTTCGAGGGATAATAAATAATCCTTCCGTGTCTACACAATTTTCCTATGGCCTCTAAGACAAGAGTTCGACTTTCTTTGTTTCTTGCGCTTTGTCTTGTTCTTTGTAGTCGGTCTTTTAGCTTTTGCTTCAAAAGAGGCTTCATTTGTCTGTGATCTTGAAAGTTCGCAGTACACCGTTTCTTGTGTCTGTACTGGATTGCGATAGTGATTTTTTCCGGAATTATCCGCTTCACTTCACGACGACTTTGACTTTAGGTTGCAGTTTCGCCTCTTGTAAATACTGTCTTCGCTGTATGTGGTCTAACTGATGAACATCCGCGAGATGGTTAGCTAATCTGACAAGGTACTTCGCCCTACACGATGAAATAGGACAGTTTCTGCAAACTCTCTTGTAAACCATGTTGACAGTTCGATTGCTGAACACAAATGACATCTTTTTTCGCAAATAGTCAGGTTATATAGAGTGTCAGAAAGGCCAAACACAGGCCAGAAAGGCCATAACCAGGCCTGAAAGGCCAAAACCAGGCTAAAAGGGACAAAAGGAGATAAACGGGCCATTTCGAGTCATAAGTCTTTATTTTGTCAAACACACACGTGGGTGTCGCGCGCCGCTAGTCACGCAACAGCTATCAACATTGGAATCATCATCTTTATTCAGGGTAATCACAAATAACAGTGCTTAATTCCTTTTCCTTTCAAATCGCTGTGTATTTGACTCTTTTTTTTGTTATTGCTTTTTAATAAAGTTTTTAAAACGGTATCTGTCTTGTGGTTTTATTGCTAGCAATTGTAAGTCGCGTGTGTCAATTGATCCTTGTTAAGTTATTTTGTTTTTATTTTTTTTTATGATAATAGGTCACTTGAAGGTTCTCTCTTGGGATTTTTCCTGCAGAGCTGAACTAATTTGTATGCAACGGTGGGCTTGCGAACTCGCATAATTAACTGACTAACGATGGCCAAACGTGGTCAATGGTGGACCAGAACCCATCGTTCTAATCACTTCGCAATGTTCGAGTCTTCAATGATTTTACTGCTGACATCATCGCCTTATATAACTGCTCTCAGATTTGACAAAGTGGATAAATAACGGCATATAATTGTCCCCATTCTTCCTGCGTCAGTTCCAGATCCTCTGCAAATTTCAAGAACACCAAGAGTCTGTCCAAATTAACTTTTAGAAATACTTCAGAATGGAGTTCTTTCAGCTTGGAAATTGTTGACCCTGGGAGGTCGCAAAATGTTTTCTTGAGAGACGTTATTTCTCTCGAGGGGGGAACTATGGCCCTCGTGATCGTACGTTAATGATTAAACTTTATTCTTATAAAAGACTGAATAATACCCATTTTCGTTTTGGATGACAACAATATTTAATAATTATAATGACCCTCATTCATATGGCCTTGAAAAGATAAAAATAAATAATGATGTCATAGACTATAGAAAATAGCTGATTATGTCAAAAAACCCTTTCTAATTTAAGCAAAGATGTCATCTCACCAGTTACCATAATTATTAAATGATTATTTTGATGATGATCTCATCGTTTTTTATGACGTCATCTCCCTAGATTGTTATACAGACTACCTTTCTATTTTTAGATGATGATCTCATCATTTTAATCCCGTGAGCTATTGTGACGTCACTCCACCACCTCCACCACTGCGTAGAAACCCTCGTCTATTACTACTAGTGGCAAATGTAAGAATGGGGAAACCACTAGTACTCCCACGGCAGTAGAGTCTACATTAGGACTGATTGTAGGTGGACCATTTGAGGGCCCTCCCCGAGTAAGAACACTCAGTCGAAGTTGTCAGTTGAGCGCATTGACCCAGTCACTGACAGTCTTAAGCAATTTTGGGAGCTAGAATTTATCGGAATTGTCGACAAAGGAGATGCACATATGTTCTTAGAGGAAGAAGAGTCTGTTAGGCAGTTCAACAAGGTACTGAAGTTTGATGATGAGCGTTATGAAGTACCGTTGCTGTGGAAAGGCGCTGCTCCACCACTGAGGTCAAACTACTTCCAGGCAGTCAATAGACTGGAGAGTGTAGAAAGGCAGCTTAAAGAGAACCCAGAGAAAGCCAATGCATACAAGGATGCCAGCAACCAATATGTTGAGAGGGGTATGCTGTAGAGGTAAAGGATGGTGACAAGAAAGTCAGGTATTTAGCTCATCACGCAGTCTCCTGAGAGGAAAAGAAAACTACAAAGTGTCGTGTTATCTTCGACGCGTTGGCTTATGATGAACATGAGGTATCGCTCAATGACTGTATTCTTTCAGGGCCAGGCTTCAACCTAATCTTGTATCAGTCCTACTTCGATTCCGAACGCGGGGGGTCGCACTTATGGCTGACGTTGAGAAGATGTTCCTCCAGATCAGTTGACGAAAGAGACGACGACGCTCTACGATATCATGGAGGGATTTAAAGAGCGATGATCCACCGAGAATCTACAAGTTGCCTAGATTGGCATTTGTTGGTAATTGTAGTCCATTCCTGGCTATTGCAACAGTTCAAAGTCACGCGACAAAATGCTGAGAAGAGTTTCGTGATGCATCAACACAAATCCAGTCAAACATGTACGTGGACGATTGCCTTGCCGGTGCTGATGACATTGGAGCTGCGGTGGAGTTGCAGCAGTCCTTAGACAAGATGATGGAACGAGGAGGATTTAATCTGACTAAGTGGGCCAGCAATTCAAAGGAAGTTCTCAGCCACATTGACGAGCAAGAGCAGGCGAAGTCCATTACCATTGATTTCAATGCAAGTGAGCCTGGAAAGGTTGTCTCCTCTTCAGTGTTCTAGCGATGATTGATAATGATTAAACTTTATTCTTATAAAAGACTGAATAATACCCATTTTCGTTTTGGATGACAACAATATTTAATAATTATAATGACCCTCATTCATATGGTCTTAAAAAGATAAAAATAAATAATGATGTCATAGGCTATAGAGAATAGCTGATCATGTCAAAAACCCTTTCTAATTTAAGCTGATGATGTCATCTCACCAGTTACCATAATTATTAAATGATTATTTTGATGATGATCTCATCGTTTTTTTATGACGTCAACTCCCTAGATTGTTATACAGACTACCTTTCTATTTTTAGATGATGATCTCATCATTTTAATCCCGTGAGCTATTGTGACGTCACTCCACCACCTCCACCACTGCGTAGAACCCCTCGTCTATTACTACTGCCACTCATGAAAGCAAAGTAAAAGTCTGCCCTTATCAAAATGTCAACGTTGACCGATCCACGAGGGTACGAGTCAGCAAGCGTCAAGCCCTTCAGGTGAGGGTATTTCTCTAAGCTGATCTCCACTAGTTCTAGTGGTGTGCAGATTTTTTCTGTGGTGAGGGCCTCCATTCTAACCGGCTTTGAAACGCTTCCTTGAACAGAGGTGAGGGAGAAGCTGACTCTCTTCATTATTTACGTCTGACTGGATTTTCCCCTAACATGCATGGAGACACTAAGGGCCTCAGAAGTTCCATCTAGGGCCAATGATTCAGCAACACTCTTAGTGATATAGGACCTTTAATTTCCTGAGCCAAACAGAACCCGCACAGTCACTCTCTGGTCACCGTCTGCAACCAACGTGGCTGTCCAAGTTTGTAATAACGCCTGTTGCATCTTGGGGCCTTACGAAGACACGAAACCACTTAATGTCGTCTTTCTTTGTCCCTCTGTAGTCCTATCCCCGTCACCATGAAGCATGGTGTGATGTCGTCGTCCACACGTTTAAACACTGCACTTGGGTTGGCGACAAACTGAAGAGTAGTGGAAAGTATAGTTTTCTCTCAGGTGTTCTTTACCCCAGTTCCGTTCTTGTCCCTTCCCGCATTTCCTCTCACTATTCCACCGGGCTAGGGGCCCGTTTCTGGAAAGTCCCGATAATTAACGGGCCCAGTAAGCTGTTGCCGTTTACATTAAAGATCGAGGTTTTAATAGTTTTGCATCTAACATGATAAACAAAATGGAGTAGTTCGCTAGCCAGGACCCACGCTTTTATTCTTTATATTTCGATTTCAATATTTGATTTCGGGCCCGAAAAGTTACCGGGACTTTCGAGAAACGGCCCCCAGGAATTGTAAACATCCTCACCAATTACACAAGCATTTGTTTCCGGCCTCCTTGGAAATCACTTTCTTGTTGAAGAACTTAAAGAAAAGTTCAAGATCAACACTTTCTTCTTTGATGTCGGTTAGTTCTACACTACTTTCCATTTCTCGGATAACTCAGGTGAGAGCTTGGTTTCCAATATTTGAAGGAGGATAAAAGAATGGGTCGTTAATTTTTCACCCAGTGCTTCTAAAGCCTTAATTCGATTCTTTAGAGTGTCATGGAGATCTCGCAAAGATGCGGCTCCTTTGTTTGACCTTGGCTCCAGCTGAACAACTGACTTAACCAAAGACGAAATAACCACTCTTTTCCTACCAAACCGATGTTTCGGAGCATCAACGGCGTAGTGATATTTAGCACTAGTGACTTCAAATTCTTCGATGGTTTGATAGGCAATACCTTCAAGTGCTGAGCGCAGGTCGGTAAACTTCTGAACAGTAGGCACATTGTCATTATTATGAACAGCAGCCTCGATTTGATGTCATAAATTTTGGAATTTTAAAACATCTCCATCAAACTTGGGTAACTCCAGTTTTCGTAATTTCAAATGTGATTGTGTATGTTCTGTTGAACCCGAGGTGGTTTGTTCGTCTACCTTTGAAATTGATTGGTTAGATATTTACCCTTGAGCAATGCCTAAGGCATTATCAATCGCTCGCTGATAATCAATCCACTTTTGAGCTTCTTCAGCAATTTCATTTTTAGGAATAAGTGCTATAATCTCATCTCTTACCTCACTGCAACTCTCCATGTAACCATTTAACTTTTGAACACGATTCTCCATTCTAATGACGTTGTTGCTGGAACTTTTTCTTGTATCTTGTTGTACTTGTATCACAGCATCAATGTCCATCTTAAGGATCATTTCTTTTCTTCTTAAATACTGAATATCACTTAACTTCTGATTAGAAGACTGCGACCATAAATGGTCACTAGTTGATGCTGCAGCCCCTTTGTCTCCTTGTAAAGCTTGTGTAGGAACTGTTGTAGTCGATTCCGAACTTCCAGTTTGCGAACACGAAGGCTTAGATTCTCGGCTTGTTTAAGGACAACGATAAGACACGCCATTAGAGATGCTTTCTTCTCTTTCATCGGTAATCCTCTCTTTTTTAACTCAGCTTTTATTAGGGAAAGAGACATTCCACTCACAATTTCCTACCCTGACTTAATCGATGCACAGTTCTCTGCCATATTAAATCCTGAACTCACTCGTTTATCTCGATGTTTACTGTTCTCCTTAGTGTTTTACTTCACGAAAATTTCCTAACATCCTACTCCGAGGGACCAAAATGTTAAGTTCGAGCTCCAAAACAACTTCTCCTCTTAATAGCAACAGCAATAACTTTAATGTTCTATCGCGAACAAATTTTACAGACTTCAGACTACAATTTTTTCGCGAGCGAAAAGCACATGTTATGACACCCCATAATACTAACGCAACAACGTGTCCCGGGTAGGGTCGTTACATTACAAGTCTAGTCTCACGGGGAGTCGAGACGATCCACCGCTTCAGGTTGGGGCCCGAACAGCCAGTACGCGCATTCTCCCGCGTGATAGTGCAACCAGTTAAAAATGGCGCAATTATGAAGACAAGGGGTCTAAAAGTATGAAGTCTGGAACCAATAATTATAGTGGAGTTTGGGACGGCCGGAAAATTCGAAATTTCTTGGAAATTCCAAACACCTGCTGAGTGTGTTGAAGCTCTCAGGTGTCACACCTATCTGCGACTTGGTTTTAACGGAAGGGGAAACTCAGACTTAAAATGGAAGTGCAAAAGTGCGACTTGCAGGTGAATTTAATTTGTCCTTCTTTAGGACGACATATTCAACGGTCAATGCAAAATTTTATATTCCGCTGCGCTCACTTGTGATTTATCGAGTTAAACACTTGCAGATAATTTCGTACCCATGTATCAAGCAAATTACTTGTGAATGTCCCCATTTCCATAAATTTCCCTCCCTCTGGGTGATAGGTATCTCCGTGTGTTCTTATAATTCAAGCTATTAAGAAACATGTGTCAACTACTGTAAAACCCGCGAGTAAGAACCTCTTAGGCTAAAAGTTTGCCACTTAGGCTTCTTTTATACAAGAACCGGTCTAGCCTAAAATTTGAAACAGGGTTATTATTTTCTAGAATCTATAAAAAAAGTTCTGTACACTTGGATAAGAAGGGATTTCAGAATTCATGTGGTCATTGCTTGTTCTTCTTTTAGTCATTTTACATATGAGACCTGATTTGGTATGCAGATTTCCTATAAGAATAAGCTGCCCATGTATCAAGCTGAATAGCACTCTTAGCTACAATGTATGCTTTTTTTTCAGAAAATAAGAACCTATTAACAGCGTAAATTTGTGCCACTTACCATTTATGCGAGAACCTGTTTAGGCTAACTTGAACACGAGGAGTGTTTCCTCTGATATCCAAACAGGGGAGAAATGAATCCGTTTATACATACGGATTCTATGCATTTACCGTATGATAATGGAACAGTTTTAAATGGCTCACTTATGAAGGCAAGGGGTCCAAGGGAAGGAGGTCTGGAACCAATAATTATATTGAGGTTTGGGAAGGCCGGAAAATTCGAAAATTCTCGGAAAATCCGAATGCTCGCCGAGAGTGTTGAGGCTCTCGGCGTCACACCTATCTGCTATTTGGTTTTAACCGAAGTGGGAACTCAGATTTTAAATGGAAGTGCCCAAGTACGACTTGCAGGTGAATCTAATTTGTCCCTTTAAGGATAACCGATTCAAAGGGTCGATGCAAAATCAGTTTATATTCTGCTGCGCTCACTTGCGAGATATCAAGTTTGTTAAACACTTCTAGATAATTTCGTGCCCATGTATCAAGGAAATTACTTATGTATTTTCCTATTTTCAAGCTGCCTTCACGGGGGTAACTATCTCTGTTTTCTTATTATTGAAGAGGATGTTGAGAAACAAATGTCAACTACATTCGAACCTCCACGAGCGACCACCTCCCATAAGCGACCTCCTATCTATATAAACTGACACCAAAACTTTCCCAGTGAAAGCCTTTAGTTGGAAACTCTCGTCATAGACCACCTCCTGTAAGCGACCACGACATCTTTTCGGAGCTTACGGTTTAGTAATTTTCCATTGTTTTTAACCTCCTATAAGCGATCATTTGGCGCATGATCTGATCTCTATAGTATGTATGCTGTATGTACTATGCTACTTACAGTATTCGAAGAACTTAAGTAGCAACATGGAACTGCGCATATCGTAACCTTAGAAACTGCATCCATCTTACAACGGATATCTTCTCAGCAGAGAACCCCCGTGGTCTTTTTTCGTTAGCAAGCACCTCTCGTAAGCGACCGAGTCTTCGCATTTTGTATGGCCGCTTACGGGAGGTTTGAGTGTATCGTCCTTGTCTTTTTGCAGCTGCTCCGAGGTTCACCGTACCGAAACTCAAGCTTCAACAAAAGCTGATAGCCCTACCGGTCGGAAACTCCGCGAAACTTGACTGTTCCGCCGATGGATACCCTCGCCCCTGGGTTGCATGGTACAAGAATGGAAAACCGTTTAAAGAGAGAAGAGGTAGCTCTCTGTACTTGGATTGGAAGTATGTGTTGGCTTTGAAGGATGTGGTTCCGTCAGATACTGGGACATACAGCTGTAATGTCAGTAACCATCTGGGTTGGATAAACCAGTCATACTACCTTGATGTGCGCGGTAAGGTCATTGATATAAAACGCCTGGAAAATGTAGCCTACGTCGCAGACGTAAGCTAACCTCGGTCAGTAACGTCTGCAAAGCAGCGCCGAGATCTTTGTTCTGCGCCCCCAATGGACTCAACGAAATACCGGAAGTACGTTTCGAATTCCCTTTCATCTTAATTGGCATTTCGACAACGTCATTTTTAACAGGCCAATCATGGCGCATACTCAAATCCCTGTCACACAGGTGGGGCCCAGAAGAAGGATTTTGGCGCTATTTCGCAGACGGGCTTCACCAGAAGTTTAGTTCCGTGTGTGGCGCAGACTAGGAAAATGATGAAAGAGACGTTTGTTAATTATTTGTTAGCCTCTCTATTCCATTCAGCTTAGATCTTCATTTCTTGTTGGAATTAGAATTGGCCGGAGAAGTTTCATATTTTAAGGCCGCTTGTTGGGTTCAAAGTGGTCCCAAGTTATTAAAGTAGTGTTCTGGAGACTGGAAATAAAAGTACCCCTCAGTAACGTAACAATTTTGGGCAATCGTTTCGAAGAGACACTCACTGCTGCTTACACACAGACGTCTCTTGTTTCCTAGCCCTTTCTGTCTCAGTCAGCTTAGTTAGAGATATTTCAAATTGTAAGGTCCGTGGAAACTGAGACTACGAATTATCCCTGAATGACAACACAGAACTTTGACAATTTTTTTAGGTAATAGTAAGAGGAGACGTCTGCACACAAGCGACATTAGGGACATTAGGGATCCAACGACGCGGTCGGCAACGAGGACGTCAAGAAAACAATAGGTTTAATAAGCAAAACAACAACTTTGCCCGTGCATCACACTTTTTTGTACATTTCTCTGCCCGTTTTTGCACGCCTGCGACGTGAAAATGCCTAATTTTTTTACGTAAACAAGCGATGACGAAATTGTGTTTCTCTTTCTGTACTTGGACACGGTCCCCAGGAATTCAACTCCAGGAGGGTTCGCCTACATTGGACAAAGTTAGTGGGTAGGAATAATTGCGATAAAGACTGAAAGAACGCAAATTCTTTTTTTAAGCGACGTTCTCGTTGCCGTCGCGTCGTTGGATGTTAAAGTCCTTATTTTCTGGCGCTGGTTGGTTGGGAGCTAATAAGTAATTTACGCGTAGATAGACAAAGAAAAGCGTAACCTGTCAGAAAAAAAAAAAAATTCTTTATTGACATCTTTTGTGTGAAACAATTATGAATCATCCTCTGCTGTATGGCCTTTGCGGTAACGCTGTAGTAGTTTTCAGTTCCGCAATGGTTTTTTTCAGTGAGGTGTAAACTACAAAAAGCTCTTCGTTTCAGAATCGCGAGACACTAAGGGTATAATGAGAGACCTGCGCAAAATCGTTCGCGTTTCTCTTGCGCTTCGCCTTGACCTTAAAACCCTCGCTATATGCGATAATGAAGAGCTTAAAACAGTGAAAGGTTTGATCCAGGAGTCATTTCATTAGTAGATGGAGCATTACCGTCCGGGTGAGCGTAGTCCTGAATAGCAGCTCTTGTTGACAGTGACTGCCGTTTCGACAAAATGTGCGGCAGTTATTTTCAGAGTCAAAGTGAGCCGGGGGACGGGGAGGTTGTTTCACGTCACTTGATGGTATTTAACTCTGATTGGTGAATTAAGTGGCAATGTTATTGGTTATCTGTCTGTTAAGTCGTGATCTTATTGGCTATGAAGACTCTAAATTTGATTGGTACGTTTCGATTCGTCTTTACTCACACTTTTTTCAATCTTCTTTTATAATATCGGCATATCTGTGTTCTTCCTCCGTAGAACGAAGTCGTGCTAAGCCAGTGGTCCTTCCGATGTCAAACGCTACAGTTTTTGTCGGTGAAAACGTGACTTTGATATGCAGAGCATACAGCGACGCCATGCCTCATTTCCAGTGGCTCCGTTGGTTTCCTTTACATTCCAACAGCTCTGGTAATGACACTGATGGCAAAAAATTTGCTTATGAAGTCATAAATCAGAACCAGCAGGATTCCGTCAAGTACCGAAGCAGTGGCAACAACAAGGACGAATTCCATGGAAGCCCTTTAAGTTTGGTCAACGTTACAAAGAAAGATGAAGGAAAGTATACGTGCATTGTGGGGAATGCACTCGGTTATTCTACAGAGCACGCTTACATTATCGTTCAAGAAAAACTGGGTAAGATAGGTTCAATGCTAAAATGAATACATACCCTAAGTTAGTTCAATGTGGCTGATTGATAATTATCGACCTCTTAACCCTGCTACCTATATTTACCTTATTCTTGTATTCTTGTCATTTATGCACTCAAATGACTAAATGGGTGTCCTAAATGTAATTAATAAGCCCATGGTTTTCTATAGAGGCTGCACTGCCACCAGAAATTTGTCATTTTTTTTCTTGATGTTAATCTCATAAATATATAAAGTATAAGATATGGTTCCTGCTTGCCTAATGAATCATCCAACCAAAAAAATTACGCTTTCAAGGTTTTATTTTAAGGTTAATATTAGACTTAATGAACATAAAACCTGAAAGAAAAAAAAAATGTAATACACGCCATGTTTTACTATATGCCTTCCCAACCGCTTGTGGTCGAAATCGAAGTTATCGTCCTACTCATATTCGAGGAATTGAGTGCCAAAGTGAAAAAATACTTAAACAATTTAGTCTAATGAACAGCACACTTCTACAGGAGGCAAACGATGCAGATAGTTATTTTCAAGCATGGCGTTGAGTTTAAATCGTGACTTTTAAAAGTGAAAAACAACTCGAGTTGGTGATCTCAGCGGCTTTAAACCAGACCGCTTTCAAAGTGTGTTTTTGCCTGCTGAGCGCCTTGTAGAGGGCGCTTCCGCAGAGGGGAATGTACACACTTTGATTCTGCGATTAATTTTTTTGGTTGGGGAAGACAGCATGGCCGAGCTGTAAGTGCGTTGGATTTATAATCCGAAGGTCCTGAGTTCAAGTCCCGCCCTGAGTGCTAACTTGATTTGCTCTGACTCGTTAGTCCCGTTTTCAAATCCAAGCCCTCCTTTGTAAGCGACCGCGACCACTTTTCGGAGCTTACGGTTTAATAATTTTCCTGATCTTAATAGTATGTTTGCTGTATGTACTATGCTAGTTACAAACTTAAGTAACAACATGGAACTGCGCATATCGTAACCTTAGAAAACTGCATGCAATAAATTACATCTTACATCGGACATCTTCTCGGAAGAGACCTCTCGTGAGTCTTCGCATTTTGGATGGTCGCTTATGGGAGGTTTGGGTGTATCGCCCCTGTCTTTTTGCGGCTGCTCCGAGGCTCACCGTACGAAAACTCAAGCTTCAACAAAAGCTGATAGCCCCACTGGTTGGAAACTCGGCAAAACTTGACTGTTCCGCCGATGGATACCCTATCCCCAGGGTTGCATGGTACAAGAATGGAAAACCGTTTAATGAGAGAAGAGATAGCTCTCTGTACTTGGATTGGAAGTGGTTCCCTCAGATACTGGGACATACAGCTGTAATGTCAGTAACCTTCTGGGTTGGATTAACCATTCATACTACCTTGATGTGTACGGTAAGGTGTTGATATAAACGCCTGAATAAATTTAGCCTACTTCGCAGACGTAAGGTAACCTCAGCGAAGCAGCGCCGATATCCTTGTTCTGAGCCCTCAACGAACTCAACGAATTAAAAGAAATGCGTTTCGAATTCCCTGTCAACCTGGAAATCGACATTGGCATCTTTATCAGGCCAATTGTGGCGCGTATTTAAGTGGGGGCCAGAACAAGGATTTCGCCGCTGTATCGCAGACGGACTTAACCAGAAGCTTAGTTCCGTTTGTGTCGTGGGCTACGAGAATGATAAAAGAGACGGTTGATAAGGATTTATTAACCTTTCTATTCCAGTCAGCTTAGTTCTCCTTGGAATCGGAATTGGCCTGAGAAATTTTTAAATTTTACGGACGCTTATTGGGTTTCAAGATGGTGAAAAGTCATCAAATCGGCGTCCTGGAGACTAGAAATAAAGGTATCTCCAGGAGCCCATCACATCTCTGAATAACCTGACAAATATGGGCAATCGTTTCGAAGAGAAAAGCTTTGTTGCCTACACACAGACTTCTCTTGTTTCTTCGCCGTTTCTGTCTAACTCATCTTAGTAGTGAGAGATATTTCAAATTGTGAGGTTCCTGAAGGCGGATAACGAATTTATCCCTGAGTGACGTCACAAAACTTTGACAATCCCTTCCGTTACCTACATAAAGATCATCCCTGTTTTCTAGTAACAAAGGTAATAGGACTGGTTGGTTGCGCGCTGACGCTGAAGTAATATACGCGTAGTTAGACTCAAGAAAAGTATAACCTGTCCTTTTAAATGAAAAATTACGTTATTGAAAGTTTTTGACATTTTGTGTGTGGAAAAAGTTTAAATCATCCGTCTGCTGTATACACTTTGCACTTTGCACTTTTTAGTCAGTTGTAAATTGCTTAAAGCCGTTTGTTTCAGAATCGCGAGTGATTGAGGGATTGTGGGTGTAATGAGATACCATCTAAAATCTTTCGTGTTTCTCTTGCCTTTTTGCCGTGACCTTAAACCATGGCGATTTTCGATAATAAAGAGCTTGTTTTAAAAAACAGTGAAAGGTTTGAACCCAGTAGTCATTTCATATGTAAGTGAAGCATGATCGTCCTGGTAAGCGTAGTCCTGACGTTTCGCCAACCTGTGCGGTAGACATCTTCAGAGTCAAAGTGAGTTGTGCTTAGCAAACCTCCCAAGTGCATCCATGACTCGACGGTTGCACAGCTGCAACGTTTACCATTTCTTTTATAACATAATCAAAAGAGAAAACATTTCCATTTGCCTTCGGTTGAGTCATCGGCACTATAGACAAGTTGATATGTTTGCTGTCATCTTTCCGTGCATAAACAAATCATGCCTTTCAAAAACGTGCCTTTAATTTTTTTTTTTTCGCTGAATCAACCGTTCTCCGTCTTAGGGTAAATTGCAAAACGTTTTTTGTTTTTATTCTAAATGGCATCTGTCTACTTGCTCTTGTTGTTAGGGTAAATAATTTGAGGGAAAACTAGAGCTGCGACTATAAACACTAACTATTAGACTATCTAAAAAAATAAGCTTAAGCTTAGATGTGTGACAATTTTTGCAATAAACGTTGACGTAGAAATGAGAAAAATTGACTGTATTTCCTTTAGAACAAGAGATAACACTAATTTTCAAGCGAAATTAACTATCTTTGTATTGTAATTTGTCTGGGAAAATCAAGCTGAAAGTCAAAATAGCAAGAATTCGCCGACACAGCCGACGTTGAAGCGATGCGTGAGCAAAAATGCCTGGTTCAGACGCCGAACTTTCGTGAGCAGAACCTAATTCGAATTAAGGCCGACCGAAATTATTTAGACCGGTTGACTTGATTCAGACGCCGATTTTAATTCCAGCCGAACTAAATTCGGAAGGAGAAAAATGTTCATTTCTGTCAAACTGCTTACAAAATACGTCATAAGAGTTTATGCATTAAAATCGGTACATGAAAAGTTCTGCGTCTCAATCAAAGGCGTTCCAAAGTCGCTCCAAAGGCGAAATTCCCAGCCGGGCTAGGCGAAAAGAATGGCTGAGCCGTTCCAAATTAAAACAGGCGTTCCTAGTTGATTCAGAGGCCGAACTTTTCATATACTTAATTCAATGTTAGATTCGGCTCATGAAAAGTACGGCTTCTGAACCAGGCCTAGATGTTGTTTTTTTAAGACCGTTCTTTGAACTACAGTTACGTATGAACATAAACAAAACAAGAAACAAACAAGTCATTTTTCAAAAATTTATTTGAAAAACCAAATGTTTCTGTACTCAAATGAAATTCGCATTACAATTTTAGCGTAATGTGTCCGCAAATTCACTAAAATTTTTAATCGATGAGATGAAAGCTACACAACAAAGCTGTCTCGAATCTGAGCGCGTTTCCTAAAAAAATTGCTTGAATTTAACATCAAGTCGACTCACATTGTAAACGACAATAACACACTGATAATTGATAAATTTCCATTTCAAAACAGACTTTCTCCTCTATAAAAACACACAAAATGTACTTTAAAGTCTCGGGCTTAAATCCTCAAAAAACTGCGCCCACCCGGTTTTTCTTCTGAGCTCCTACTCGCGACGAAAACAGTGATAAATTTCTCCAGGGCAAATTTGTCGCATAACCTTTTGAATTTTCTTTAAAACGACAACTGAATGTTTTTCTTCAACTTCCACTTTTCATTTGCACATTTTATCGGTGCAATTTAAAGTGACAGGAGAGGAGATTTGCTGAATTTGCCTCAATTTTACCGCGCTAAATCAGTTCCTTGGCGTGCACCAACAGGCAAATGGCAGACGGCTAACTGATCAATCAGAGCGCGCGCTTTACTTTTATTGTCCCCGCAGGGATTTCGCCCAGAAAGCGAAATCTCGAAGAGGCACTCTAGTAACTCGCGCGTATATTAAAGAAAGTACTTACAGTTGAAGTATACAGTCAGTATGCCAGAAAAAAAGTCTCGATTAGCTTGAACAGGGGCCGCGATGAATCGGTAGGTAATGATGACGTTTCTATTGTTTACTCCAGCAAATACGAAATGGTTAGGATGAAGTAAAGAGAGAAAATCCCGAAGGGACCGCTTAGGTAGATTTTGTGACATTTATTGTGCAGTCATACTTCGATACTCTTTTGCGTTACGTGTTATCAGTGACATTCTGTGGAGCAGTTGTTTTGAAAGTTATGGACCAAAAGACACCTGTTAAGCGCAGATGAGGTTATAAGGTGCGTATAACTGTGTATATAATATATAGATTTAGCCAGGACTAAAAGCGAAACTCCTCTTAACTCGAATTTATATATAATTTAAATCAAACAATAAACTTGTATTCCACAAATCAGCTAACTTTAGAGCACATTCATGTTACTTTCGCGGGAAAGGCTAAGTGATTTTAGAGAAAAATGATTTGGAAACAGTCCAAGCTAAGAGTGAACTTAATCTTACATCGAGCTGATAGCCTTATATGTACACCCAAAAATAGCATAGCCATAATGCCACTTGATTACAGTAGATTAGGCCTGGAAAACAAATCAGGCCGAGTTTTTTGCGTTTGACAAGTTTGCTTCACAAAATCTTGCTAACAATTCTGGGGGCGTGTAAACCAACCTTTTATGCTTTTTATACATCACATCTGAGGTGAAATAGTACCATGAGGCGCTGTTTTTATCATACAGACCTCGGACAGAATGCAGTATTTCACAATTTTCCAATACAAATTGCACTCATTCAATATTCAGCACGATCGAAGCACGCGTGGGCTTTTAGCGAAACCGTTAAAAAAATTTCCAAAATTACCTATACGGCTAGCCGGTTCTCACTTTTGCAAAGCGCCAAAGTCGACTGTTTAAATGAAGATTAATAGAGTTATACGCTTCAACATAATAAAGAATTTATTAATATGTTTATTTTTTATCTAATGGTTTTATAACGATGTGTAATCTTCAAAAGCCTTTGATACGAGTGGCATTTTGACTACTCCTGCAAGCGATGTTCACGAGCGACTGAAAACAAACGGCACAGCGATTAAAATTGCAAAGAGACTACTAAAAATTAATAATAAAGGGAAAATAATTCGGTGAAACACATACAGAGACAACAATTTTCATTCACGAAGACAAGTATTAAAGTGTCTCTGAAAATCCTTGTTTATGTTTTAAGTCGGCTTCCCGGTGTTTGCTTTTTTCAAAGATGACCTCGAGGCAAGAAAATCGCTCAAAGCTTTCTTTTACAGCCAGAATTATAACTAAATATTCTTTGGAACGTTTTCTTTCTATTTGCAGTGAGAAAATGTCAGAGGGCTTTTTAAAGTTCTATAAACTTATAATCAAACCTGATACTCGGTCAGATCATTGTCTCAAATCTTACAAACGTGCATAAACTAAATAGCCCCATAAACTACGCTGGACTTCATTAAATTAGATATAAAAAAAACAAACATCAAATAAAATAATTACTCAGGCTTACCATTCGAGATGCACTGAAAACTATCAAGTAAGGCCAGAATCGCTTCAGACTGTTCAACCCTCTTACGCATCAAGCAAGGTGAAAAACGAAAACGATGCCATCCAAAATCGGATTTCCGACTTTGACAAGCGACGTATTTCTCAACCAAAAACCCAATAAACAAACTAACAGAAGACTTTTGATAGCAGCTGAATTTCATGTTGTACATTCAGTGGAAAAGACAGTTTAAAACATCACAAGTTGACACACAGCTTCAGCTGTCAAGGTAAACAAGTTTCAAGATGCTGCATACATTTTACGCATGAACTCACCTGTTCAGTTTTGACGAATAATTGTTCTAGTATATGTACACGAAGTGATCTCAGCAGAATCAGAAAGGTAACCATTAAAAAACGATTAGTTTGATTGACGAGTAAAATCATGCGAGAACATGTAGCCGTAAACAGAAGATGCGCGAAAGTAGGCTCTTTAAGCTTACAGTATCTTCAAACATGGCATGTCATAGTTTTTAATCTTTTTGTAAGCTTTAGCATCAATGGTTTGTAGGAAAGCTTAAATCACTACCCCTTTTGAAAAGAAAAGTAGATCTTTATTTGCTTCTGTCAACTCGCCGTGAATGAGAAATTTTTTTTTGTCGCTTCTTGCAAACGCTGTCAACAGCGGCTAGGATCGGGGTGAGCGTTGTTTATCTACAGTTTTCTTTGTCTTGTTAACTTGCTGGCACGTAGATTATACTTGTTTTTGAACTGTGACGACAGCCCATCACTCCAGTAGTGAACTTTCGTAATTGTTGTCACTTTCTTCAAAAAATCGATGATAGCACTGTTAAATGTATAAATGGTGCTCTTGTCATGGGACATCTCATCACTGATGACAGCAAAAGAGGCATGCTTGATAGCTCCCTCTTTTGTGTTTCTGAATTATTCAACAGCTGTAAAGATTGTCACACTTTCGTTCGACCAGTATGCGGCCATGATTTCATTCTGATGTTTAAGCTTAAAATTCCAGGCAAAATCTTCATGAATAATAAACTCGCCAGCAGGAAGACAATCTTTCAGGTGTCTTAGCTCCTGAGACTGTCGGCGGACATTATAAACATGCCTTCCAAATGGAGCAAGCTGCGCTTTTAGGTCTTCTTTTGCTCCTACCACATTGCTGACTACAAGTAGCTTCTTTACTCTGCTATCAGCTGGAGTGCGCCACTGGTAGCATGAGACAGGTAGCTCGTCATCTGTATTGAAAAGCTCATTTACAACTCGGTCAATACCACAATTTGAGCACTTACTTTCCTCTTGGCTGCAAACTGTAGCATTTAGTAGATATTCTGCTGTTTTGTAGTGCGAAGATACCAGACTAGTGGTGGTAAGAGTATGGAGGAGATCTATGTTTTCGTGATATTTGCACATGCAAACTTCTTGATCACGAAGGGTAATAGGCAGCACTTGCCGAGGCCTCAAAGACGCAAACTTGGAAAATCCAACCTTCAACTTCGAACCTTTCTTAAATAAAGCATGTGCTTCGCGCAGATTTACTAGTAGCAATCGCTTTTGTCTTGCTTCCTTGCCGCTCTCAACCTTCACAGACACTTTATCTTTTTTTCCAGAAAGAATTCTGCTTATGTCTTCTCTCAGATAGAACTCCTTAATTTGCCTTATTTCCTCCTCTGAAAGAAAATCTGATCTTTTAACTCGTTCTCCTTCGACCTTGCGCCGCTTTGCATTGTTGTCAGAAACTGAAATTACTGCCTTGCGCTTCTGAGGTGACAGTTGATATACCAGTTTCCCTACTGAAAGTTCAGGAACTTTTTCGGGGTTTTTGGGAAGGCTCTTATGCACCTTTCTTACTGCCTTTCCTAGGCTTTGGGATGTCAGGAACTGACTTTTCACGGTGCCAGGTTCTTTGTCGTTCTTCACTCGTCTGCGCCTTCTGTCTGGCCATGTTTGATCTTTTCCAGTTCCTTTGCTTTGCTCTCTGCCTTGCCTTCTTTGCATCTGACAAACTCTCTTTCTTTCTCTTGTACTCTCTCGCTTTCCTCTTTCTATCTTTCTCTCTGTACAGTGCTAGCTTCTTCTCGTCGTTTTTCAACCTCTCCCGGTATTTCCTACTCCTCTCACTACTAGTTAACAGGGCTACAAACAAAATCAAAATAGCTGGCTTCCAAAAACAAGTCTTGTTTTCGTAGCCGTCTTCCCTGGAACGAAAATGTCGTCTCCGCAACAAAAATAAAACATTAAATTTTTGTGGAAATTTTATGTATTTTGATGAATATTCAATATACAAAGGTTACAATGACTGTTAATTAGAGCATTTGGCCCGTTTTCCATACTGCAATCAAAACTCTTAGTAGTGAAATCGTTGCGGAGAAGACACTAAAACTTTGGAAAGTCCAATTCTTCGCACCCGTTTTTAATTACTCAAGCTAGGTACGTCCATCGTATTTTTATAATATTGAAGTCCCAGAGCGGCTTTTCAAGCAAAATAATCAGTTTTTCGAATAAGTGAAAAAACATTCGTCTTCTACGCAACGGCTTTTGGCAACACATGCAGAATAAATTACTATATTTGTATGATAGTGCTTAAAATGTCAACTTTTTAAAAACCATTGTCTAGTTTCACATTACCGTGCAATGACCCAAGTATTTATGAATTTTTTGTAATGTCACCAGTCACTTGCATAATAAAATGGCAAATATAACCCCTTAAATTATGGAAAATTGCAGTTATCTTATCAATTAATATTACAGTCTTGGTAAACTGATTCTCTGTATTTACCTGTGATATAACAATGACCTCTGACTGTAATGTCTTTTTCAACATATTTCTTATCACGTATATGCCATTTATCAGCTTTTTTGTAATCTTCTTTATCTTTTTCTGTAAGTCCATTAGTTAATTGAAATGTTTTTAAATTGTTTTTTGACGCCATTTAACTTTATTTAACGTCCTTTCTATGAACTTATAAACATCAGTTTCTCCTTTATATATCTGAACTGGTTTACTGTATTCATCATCATTACAACAGACAACCTTATATCCATATATATCTACAGATTTTATGTTTTTGATGTGATTCAGTATATGATTCATCATTGTTTGGTTGGCAGGCATCCTTGTATTTTTTTCTGTAATAGCTTCAAAATCTGCATAGATTACAAATGGTACTGGTAACTGTTTCTGGACATGATTTAATTTCAACATATTGTCACCTTTTTCAGGCATTTTTATGGCTTGCTGACCATTATAAACTAAACAGTTTTCTTGGTGATTCTTTAACATATTATCAGAACTACTGAAGCATTGTAAATAATGCATACAAAAGTCTTTTCTATGTTCATGTTTTGTTTGGTTGTACATAAACTTATAGACGTCTTTTATGAGAACATAATGTTTGTTTTCACCCTCTGTTATCAATAATAGTTCCATGTAATCTCAAACCTATCGTTAGAAATGTGTATTGGAAATCGTTGTTCATCTTCATAACCGAATACGTTTATATTGATATTACATTGTTTCTCAATCTTGTTTAACCGTTAAGTGGTTACAGGAAAACTAATACTTGAGTAATTAAATTGGCTAATAAGTGGTTTATTAGTCTTTTTTTATCCTCTGGGGGTTTTTCTTGTGGCTTTAAATGGCTAATGTGGCACCATCTAAAACATTCATTATCATCATTCTTAATATTAATCAATCCTTTAGCTGCATTTCTCAATTTTTTAGGCAGTTGACAATGTAATGATCCTTTTAATGGTTGATATTTGGCACTATTTATGTAATGGTTATCAATTGATTTAATAGTCCAAACCGAACCCTCTGATATCCACTGTGCAGTTTTATTCAATTCATCTTGTTTAGATGTTTATAACCCTTCATTCAATTCATTCTTATTAACAATTGTTTGAGTGATACTATCAAAATAAGCTTTTTTTTTTTATACGGTTTCATCATTGGATACTTTTGAGAATTCAACCTTCAATGATTCAACAAATTTAAATCCTTTTAATTGTTTCAGTTAAAAGAGTTTTGAAGTTTTGCTCAATACCTTTTCTTGTATTTTGTAATTGTATTAAAGGGTCTTAATTATTTTTAATTTTAATTTCAAATGATTGTGTATATCCTTTTAGAGCTTTACTTGTTTTGTCGAATATGATGCTAGGAGCTGGAACTGGTTTTTCTTTTAGTCCTTGGCTTTGGGACTGGTTTGTACCCACTCCCTAAACTCAGGGGGCGGAAGGATGATGTTATCTTCAAAATTTTTAACCATTTGTTTAACACTCTTACCTGGTTCAGGAATTGGCTTCATATTCCTTGGTTTTGGCATTGGTTTTACAGTCCGTGGGGTAGAAACTGGTTCATCATCCACTATTTCAATTCCATAGATTTTTTGCGTTCTGTTTCAATAACAGCCTGATTATATCCGATTTCTTGAGTTTCTTAAGATCTGATTTGTTCATATCTACATGATTAGATATGAACAATTATCATTTTCATATACTATACTATAGATATTTTTAAAATATATTTACACACCTCCTTTAATTCCTCCAGTTTGAAAAAAGATTCTATATTTGAATTTCCCAATTATGTTAATATTCAAACTGTTGAAAAATTTGAAAACCATATATATTATTTTTTATTTTGTTGTGATCTTCTTACCCATCTTTCTATATACAATACTATATGTTAGATAATGTTCTCTTAAAATATTTTCATGACTTCTTGAAATGGTCACAACATATATTGTCCATATTCATGGTTTTAGAAGTTCATTATTCAGGGAGATGATTTTGTTTTTCCTTCCTGAACATGTAGATGATTTAAAACTATCTCACGCTTCTCGATATCTTTTTGTATTTTTTATAAAGTTCGTTCGGTCTCTTGTGGCATGTGATCTTTTTTCAATGATTTTAGTTTCTTTACATTGGTTGATGTTACCTCGAACAGATTATCCAACGCATTATTTAGTACAGATGTTTGAAATTCTCCATTATGTATTATTTTGTTGTAATTGTTATATATTTTATTTTTTAATAGTATTCTTTTTTTATTTCGGGAATATTGTCCATCTTTGTGGTTTTGAAAACGTCATTTTCCTGTTTATATTTATTATTTTCTATATCTTCGCATACGATTTCCGGGGACGTCAAAAACTGGGATGCACGGGACGCGGAATGTGAATGATTATCGCAAAAGTCGGAGGTAAATGCGATATCTCTTTCTTCGCGAAAATGTGCTATTTATGGTCAACATTAGATTCCATCTTCCAAAACCACATTGGACACCTTCTGATGTTTACACAAAATACTTCTTTTTATTAATAGGAGTAAGCGCACTGACTATCGTGATTAGGGCTAGGGTTGATTTCCACTGTCGCGTAATTTTTCCATGCCTACGTGCGTAGAATTTGCGTTCGCAAATAAAATAGAGGCAATGTATGGAAGATCGCACGTAAGCGTAAAAGTAGAATCTCGCTCAACTTCACGTTTATATTTTACCGTTATCTTATTTACGTGATTAAAATTTACTCGCGTTAACGAGCATAGCCAAAAACGCGTCAGTGGAAATCAACCTTTAAGTACTGTTAGCAAGCATTTACTGTTAGGTTTCCCACTAAAAATATATATAGAACAAAATAAATATAGCTACAATAGTTGAATCCCCCGTGGTTTAGTGGTACAGGCGATGGATTTCGGAGTTAGCACTTCGGGATTCGAAGCTCGCTTACGCCACTTAATTTTAAATTTATTTGGAATCGAATGCTGTCATTCTACATAATTTTTGGCGACCGCAACCCACCTTACCCTGCTTTGGGCTCCAATTTCCATCATAAGAAGACCAGGACAACGGTTTCACTTTCTTCTATGCAAGGGGTCTTCGCCGAGTCCGTCGCTTCTTAAACAGGCATGGAGGAACCCTAAGGAAGGCAGGGTGGGTTGCCTTCACCAAAACATGTTCACGAGAAAAGTGACTGATATCGCATTTACGTCCGACTTTTGTGATAATCATTCACATCCCGCGTCCCCTGCGTCTCTGTTTTTGACGTCCCCGCGTCTCCGTCCCACACGTCCCCGCGTCCCATACTTGATGTCCTCAAGTCCCCCGTCTCGCGTCCCCAAGTCCCAAGTCCCCACACACGCGTCCCGATGTCCCCGTCCTCTTGTCCCCGTCCCACTTTTATACACAGCCAGATCAATGGTTGCTTTGGATTCTATGTTATAAGAAAGTTTTAGTTGTTTAAAAAACCTACTAGATTTGGTTCCGATTTCCTCTTTTTACTGATCCAGTTATAGTATTTGGCTCCATAAGACAAGTGAAGTTACTTTGATGCTGACTTTTTGAAGAATCAGGCCTAAGACCAAGTGCTATTGACACGTTTAGTTTACACTGGGATGGCAAAACCTCAAAAGAAATGCGTCGTGATATTATTGATAAAATTATTATTGAGTCTAAGGCCTGAAACTTTATAAAAATCATCCGGCAGACTTAAAGGAGATAGCAGAAAGCTGTTCGATCCATCCAGAATAAGCGTCGTGTCATCTGCGTACTGACTTATCTTGATCTCTTTATCATTTACATTAATACCCCATATATTCTCAATTTTTGCGTCCAGCCTTTGCTAATACTCCCGCTGTAAGGATAAAGACATAGGGTGAGAGAGGGCAACCTTGTCTTACCCTCTTTGGATGCTAAGAAAATCGCTAGCCCATCCATTATTTAACTCGCAACTTTCCGGGCCACCATAAAAGAGATACTAGCACCGAAACCGAAAAAAGAGGGAGTATTTCGAATCAAATACCATTCTATCGTGTCGAAGGCTTTTTCAAAATCTAGAAAGAGAAGGGGGCCTGGGATATTCTGTTCCTAAGCATAGCAAAATAAACTGTCAATAAGACGAATGTTTTCCCCAACGAATCGTCCTTTCAAAAAGCCTGTCTGGTCGTTGTTAATAGGAGCAGGTAGGACACGATTTATACGGTTTGCAATAGTCTTGGCTGCTATTTTATAGTCGCAATTAAGCAGGTTCAAAGTCCTCCAATTCTCGATAAAGTAAGGCTCTGCATATTTTTGCGGATGAGCACAATGATACCTCTTCTCTGGGTTATTAAAAGTTGGCCTGTTTCATGCGCGAAGTTCAATGCATTAACAAGGATGGTCGAAATATCGAGCCAAAAGGTCTTGGTGTTTCGGCTTTGTCCCTATCTTCTTCTAGTATCGCAATCTCATGTTGAAGTTTTGATTGCATGTGCATTTTTTGTTTATTTTTGATGGCAGAGTACTGAAGGTTTCTCGCCGACCTTTAATTTTATCATTTACCAAAGCAGTGATGGGTTAACAGTTTCATCCTCACTGTATTCGTCTAACGTTTCTGTGATAGTCTTTTTTATTTGTTTACGCTATCTGTTTTCGATAATCTAGACGTGTTGAGTTTCCAAAACCCTGGACCTCGTGGATTTGGGTGCAAAAAAGAGAAAATGTCACCAAAGAGTGGTCGGTTTTTATCCTGGACTTATTTCTGCCACTTTTGTTTTGTTGCTACGCTTTGATTTACTAAAAAAAAAATTGAAGTCAACATTGTACGTTTGGACGTTCCCGCCTCCATGTAAACAGGCTGCTCTAGGATGAGAAACCCTCCATAGGACTACTAAATTTAGATTCTCAGACGATTCCTCTACACTTTTTACGCTATTTTGATAGTTTTGCTAACGCTGCCTCTCTTGTCCTTCTCTAAATCGAGTACAAGATTAAAATCTCCCACTATAACTATATCATGACAGTTAAAGTCAGAAAGGTGATAAAAAAGATCGAAAAAAGCTGGATTGTCTTTGTTTGGCGCGTATATATTAGCCAAGGTCATATTAACATCATTTGCTGTCAGGTCACAGATAATAAAACGTTGTAAGGTACATTATCCAAGGCTTTAACCATTTTCCTATCTGCTTTATTTTTACATTTTCTATCATCTTTGCCAATAGAATAATCTACATCATGTTGCATAGCTTTTAGATCTGTTTCAGCTGTTTGTTGATCATAGATTTCTAATATTTCTCCTATTTTTAGATCATATTTCAGTTGGGAATTTGAGTCATTATATGGGCCAGTATGGTGATGCCCAGGTAATTTTTCAATCATTTTATGAATACCAATTCCAGCACCCCAACCCATTCCTTTTGCTTTGCTTTATAATATTGATCTTTGTACATATTGAAATAATTTTTTAGCATCTTTTACAGGCATTTCATTTACAGGTGCAAATAACTCAGATCAGTTTATAATTTGTAACTTTCTTTGTAATCAACTATCCAAGGCGAGCCAAATATACCCTATTACAACAATCCATCCATTATGCCTATGCAATCTAAATCCTTTCTATCTGTTTTATATTTTTTATTTAGTCTTATTTTTGTTGGTAATTGATCTAACGCTTGACTACCAACATTTTCAGTCGTAGGGTTTAATTTATCAAGAGTATAATCAATTGCTTTTTTTCAAAAATTTTCATTTCTCATTAACTCACTTGCCTCCATAACGACCCATCTCAACTGCTTTTTTACCTATCCAAGGAACACCATGAGTAACAAACATCTCCAATGCACTAACTGCTATAGTATCTGCTACGCCCGTCCCCTAAGACGGGCTAACTAGTTTCGCTGGCTTTTTACGAATTTGGGTTTTGTAATACCACATGACGCACAAGTGCAGAAAAACATCAATGGACCATTTTTTGGCTTTTTTATAGCCACTTGGTTCGACACATTCAGTTTATTCTCTTTCTTTTACACAATCTATGAATTTCTCATTTTTAATGCCATCATTTATATCAAATACTTTTAACAAATCATAATATGATGTCCTTTTTCATTTCATTTAAAAATACAAACAAAAATAACCAGAGTAGTGGTATTTAAATTTCGCATGTTCAAAATCTCTTGAAAAGGGGGCATAGCAAATAAATCAATCAAGACATTATATGAAGGCTCTAAATTGTATATGATTAATGTTTCCTTATGATTATGTGGACTATTATCTCTTGACAATACATGTTTTATTGGTATTCTTAAATATTTACACCAATTTATTAAATCATGATTGCTTCAAAGCTTGTTTTTTATAAAAAATTTGGTCTAACAATGTTGTGCCTAGTAATGGGATTCCATTGAACGGGCTGCTTTTGCCTAATAGAAACCCTTTTCCTTTTTTCTTCTGAGATTTTTTTTACTCCTATACCCACTGGATTTTACTCCGTTCCAATAAAAGGTGGAGGAATATGAGGGGCAACCTCGTCCCCAGGGCGCTGTTTCCTGGCTTGAGTGCATATGGATTTACAATACCATTACCTTTTTTGCTAGTTGATGGTAATGACCTTCTTGTTCTTGAAAGGTCAGTTATTCCTATTCTTGGAGCACCTTTCCCGCTTTTTTTTCTAATAGTCTCAATAGTAAGTGAAACACCAATACTAGCAAGTAATGCCCCCCAAAAGCCTGCTGACTGTGTTTTTCTTGGTTTTACAATTACTTTTCCACCCGATTGTAATGCTCTCAGCATTTCTTTTTGTTTTTGAGATAAATAAATAAATAAATAAATAAAGGTGTTCATCGTTTTTTAAGCACAAATACATGCTAAAACCAAGAACACTTACATCAAAAATAGCAGAAAGAATTACAAGGCTTAAAAAATTCTACGTGAAAGCATTGAATTTAACATTCAAGATCCACATTACATTAAATAGCTACTCTATATTTGAAAAATAGCCTATTAAAAAAACTATTTTTAAAACGCTGGGTATTAACCCTAGGGAGTTGACTGCTAGGAACTCGGAGGCGCGCTGAATTTTCTTTCGTTTTAGGGACGGAAGGGTACAAATGTTTTTTTATCTATCAATTGCTTTATTTTGTTATTTGAAATCAAAAAACCACCAATTTATCCAACAGAGATCTTTTTATCCAATTGACCGGCCCCTACATTAGTAAGACCTACCAATGCTGACAATCCAAGTGTTTTGCCCAATGTTGGTGCAAATGCACGACCTAATGATAAATTTGCTGTTAAAAGACTACCTCCAACTTGTTTTCTAATCCTGGTCTTAGCTAGTATTTATATACTTCCTTTTTTCAATTCACGGTTCTTTTCCGACCTTTTCACAACATTTGATGAACATACAACGTGTCATTTCCAGACAAAGAGTCCATCGTGACTGTCTCGATATTGCATGGTTGCTTAGTAACGCTAGCGACATGCGCATTAGGACTTGTAGGCTCTTACCATGTACTCTTGCCAAATGGCGGACTATGTACATGACGTTTGTTTGTTATAAATGATTAAATCCTGTTGAGATTTTAAGACATGGTGGCAGCGGTTAAACAAGTAAAATGCTGAAGTTAAGCCCTCCAGAGAAATTTGATTTTTCCAAACCGCTCGACTGGCCAGATTGGAAGCAGAATTTCCTGTGATTTCGACTCGCGACGAAACTTCACAAAGAGGAAGGCGCCGTGCAAGTCAGTGCTCTCATTTACACAATGGGAAGAGAAGCAGAACATGTGTATAAGTCGTTTACCTTGGCTGATGGAGATGATGCAAAATTCGACGTGATTTTGGCGAAGTTTGATGAACATTTCGTGCCGAAACGGAACATAATTCATGAGCGGGCACGTTTTCACCAAAGGATCCAAAAGCAAGGAGAGACAATGGAATCGTTCGTACGAAGTCTTTACGAATTAGCCGAACACTGTGATTTTGGAGACAGCCGTGATCAGCAAATACGGGACAGAATTGTCATTGGAATTCTTGATAAAGCTGTGTCGCAGAAATTACAGTTAAAGTCGGATTTAACGCTGGAAGTCGCGATTCAAATTGCTCGCCAGTCAAGTCTCAGGTTACTGATCAGAATTCCCTCGCATCGAAGGAAGTTGAAGAGGTGGGCAGTAAGAAGAAACCGACTAATCCGCTTTGGAAAAAGGGAAAAGGAAAGAAAGAGGATCCATCTCACAAGCAAGGTCAGAAGAAGTGTGGCAGATGCGGTCTCCATCACTCAAAGCCTGAACACTGTTTAGCAAAAGATAAACGATGTTTGAAATGTCAAAAAGTGGGTCACTTTGCAACTGTTTGTTGGTCCAAGTCGGTGAGTGAGGTGAATAGTAGTGGTGGTGGTAGTGCTTCAAATGATAGCAGTGCTGGTCGTTGGTTCTTAGGTGCGTTGTCAAGTGATTTAGATCAGGATGACAAATGGAAGGTCCAGCTTAAGGTCAGTGGTAAACCTCTGGTGTTCAAAATTGATACCGGTGCTGATATTACTGCCATCTTAAAGTCTGCTTTTGATAGTTTGCCAAATCAGCCCAAGTTACATCCAGCGATGATAGCCCTTTTCAGTCCAGGAGGCAAGTTGCAGTGCGCTGGGCAGTTTACAACAGCAGTGACACATTGCAACAA
This sequence comes from Porites lobata, assembly GCA_942486035.1. NCBI lineage: Eukaryota > Metazoa > Cnidaria > Anthozoa > Scleractinia > Poritidae > Porites > Porites lobata. The sequence continues at coordinate 4,990,923 of CALNXK010000011.1, read as the reverse complement.
GAAATACCAACTCAATATTTTTGTAATCAGTGGAGAACATGCAAGTAACTTGCCGAGTCGAGAAGCAGCTTGTGAAATGGGTTTAGTTGCGAGATTAGAAGAGGTGGATGCTGAGTTGTTTGGAGATATAGGCTTGTTCAAGTGTGAGCCAGTTAGGATCCAACTGGATGAGAATTCCCAACCCTATTGCATCAACACGGCAAGAAGAATAGTCTTGTTACTTTCACGGATGAAATGTATGTATTTCCGTAATTTCACAACCTTATTTGTAAAATACTCTTACCTTTATTTTAGTTCTCACGGTGTTTATGGAAGTAAGGTTAAGAAAGGAAATAAACATCAGTACGTGAACGAGTGTCATCTCATATCTCATCACTGGAGCAATAGTGAGAACTTGGTGATAACACAGAAGATCGATCAAGCGAAGATCCGAAGTGGGCAAAACAAGCAAGTTCAATCAAAGGTCAAGTCAAGTCAAGATCAAGGTCAGACGTCCGACTAAAAATAGATTCTCAAGTCAAGTACTGACGTTCAGCGCAGCGACAAATCACAAGCCAAGTAAAGTACAAGTTAAGAAGCTCTGTTGCAAGAACGTTATAATTTATATGGACACACATAAATAAGAAGATTCCGCTTGTAATAGTTGCAGAAATAAGTTTAAGTAATTGATTACATTTTAAGTCGAAGTGAAGTACTGTCACACCACGGGTGTCACGCACAAATATCTTTAAGTAGTAACAGGCGCTGCCTGAAGTATTAAGTTTTAAAGTTCAAGTTAAAAGAAGTTACAAGAGATTACTCTAACGTATTAAGATTTACTTAGACCAAATGTCTAGCTCAAGTGAGGTAACAGAATTTAATGCCGTAGAGAAGTTAGCGTTACCTACAGAAGGCGTAGTTCAAGTAAACAGTAATCTATCAGCGGTAGATAATAATAATGTAAGGAGTTAGAACAGATGGAAGTGAAGAAACAATTGGATATGGCAAGGGCGAGGCTAAACGCGTACCAAGTAGCCGAAGAGATCGAAAATGAGAAGGATCCCGTTGAAGACGATCTCTCGCGCGCTTCCCTTATTCAGACAACCCCAGCATCCCTACCTCCGCTGCAGGAGCCCAGGCATTTAAGATCGGACTTAACCGCATCAAGGGTAACACAGCCCACTCAGCAGCTTCAAGACGTGCACAAGTCTCCTAGCGTCCTTCAAGGGTCATCAAGCGCTGATAAAACCGCCGAGATCGTCACTACAATAGCCGATTCATTCAGTTTAAGTCGCCTCCCAGCACCCGAACCAACCACCTTCAGCGGTGAACCCATCCATTATCCGGATTGGAAGTCGTCCTTCTATGCTCTCATACACCGAAAAAACTTACCTCTGTGTGACAAGATGTATTACTTAAAACGCTACGTTAGCGGATCAGCCAAGCAAGCCATAAGCGGACTTTTCCTGCAAAGTTCATCGGAAGCCTACGAACAAGCGTGGAGCATTCTGGACGAGAGATTTGGTCACCCGTTTATAGTAACTAAAGCTTACAGAGACAAGCTACAAGGATGGCCAAAGATCGGTGCTAAGGATCATCAAGGTCTCAGAGGATTCGCTGATTTCTTAACAAGTATAGAAACAGCAATGCAGACAATCAAGGATCTAACCATTTTAAATGACTATATGGAAAATCAGAAGCTGCTTGCCAAGTTACCAGACTGGCTTATCTCTCGATGGAACAGAGAAGCCACAAGAGAAATGAAAGAACACAAGAGATATCCAGATTTCAAGACTTTTACGGCGTTTATCAATGCTGAAGCGGACCTCGCATCCAATCCGATCTCTTCTTGTAACGCAGTGAAAGAAGTAGGAACTGCATCAGTTAAAACGCATCAAGCACCAAAGCCGAAAGATGTCGGTGATATGACCGTTCATTCTATCCAGAAGATAGAAGAGAACTCTAAAGAGCCAAAGGAAACTCCGAAACCAAAGCCGCAGTGTACATTCTGCAGGAAGACAGATCATCAGTTGGATGCATGCCCTAAGTTTAAGACTGAGACACTTGAGAAAAGACTGCGATTTGTTAAGGAAAACAAGTTATGTTTCGGATGCTTAAGTAAAGGTCACATGTCCAGTGATTGTCGAAAGAAGTTGACTTGTTCGTCATGCAACAAGAAGCACCCCACTTGCCTTCATCAAGAAAGAAGAGAAACAAGAAAGACAGAAGAAAGAAGAGTGGACTGCGAGTCATTAAACGTCCCAAAACCCACTTCTTGCAATTGCACATCTCAAGGAGCCTCAAGTAGTACCTCAATGATAGTTCCTGTCTGGCTATCGTCATCTAAGAGGCCCGAAGCGGAAGTGCTCGTATATGCTATTTTAGACACGCAAAGTGACTCCACATTTGTTTTGAAAGAAACCTGCGATGAACTTGACGCAGTTAAACAACCGACTAAGCTTCGACTGAGCACTATCACTAGTCAAGAGTCAGTTGTCGACAGTCAAAGAGTCTCGGGTCTTCAAGTAAGAGGATACAATTCTGACCTGAAGATTCCAATACCCGTTGCTTACACGAGTACATCGATACCAGCCGATGAAGACCATATACCGACTACCACCACTGCTAAGAATTGGAGTCACCTGCGACCAATTGAAGACAAAATGCTCGACCTATTGGACTGTAACGTGGGCCTACTAGTCGGATATGACTGCTCTCAAGCATTAACCCCAAGAGAAGTTATTTCTGGCGAGATAGTCTAGGAGGTAGAACCCTGAAAAAATCGAGACGTAGCACACCCTCTACATATTTGGTCTGACATCACAAAATGATAGGGCAATACCCATAGAACATTTGTAGGTATGATGTACTGGTGGGACGTCGTTGTGCTGGGGGCTCATTTGTGACTGCTGGTAAGGTCCCTGTGATTTAAGAATATTTTTAGTATCATTATTTTATACATGTTCAACTCGACATTACTCCCCTAAAGTTAAGCCCAGACAATTTTAAATTAGTTCAAGCATTACTGGTGTGAATATATTTTATCTTTATGTGTGAAACAACTTAACGAGGTTTCCATGGTAACCGTTGCTATGGTCATTTTTAATTAAGCGTATTAAAGCAGTAATTAGCATTAGATTCTTTAGAATAACGTCCAAACTTATCACTTCTTTATCCATCATCTTAAGTTAATCGAAGAAAACAATACTTTTGAATTTAAAGTTATTCAGTTTTCAAAATAACTCATCTTTTCCTTAACAACTGCTGTTTACTACAGTGATTATGGTCAAAACTTGTTCCTTTATTTTCTCTTTTTGCTCAAAATAATCTTTCACTATCTTGACAAAATCTGAACAATGTTTTCACAGTAACAACTGCCAATAAGACATTTTATACGTGAAATCTGAAAACAGATTTTGACACAAAAATGGCACTAGCTTTGGTTTTGAAGATAGTTTTCAAATCGACGAGAGGAATGAACAAATTAAGGACTTGAACTTTCCATTTCATAATTAAAGTATAAACTTTAAAACTGCAATATGGAATGCAAAAATTAGGATCAAAATTCAGAAATTGAATTTTGGGGGATAGTGAAGGCCATAGTTTAAATACCAAAACTTGAATGTGTATTGCTGTTACTAGAGTACTAGAGGCTAAACGTCAGCATCTGTTAGCTCGTCTTCACTGCTTCCAGGTGTTATATCAACTGGCTTGTGAGGATTTTGGCAACTTTCATCATTCATACAAAGGCATGCCTCTGTACAGGGCATCTCGTGGGCTTTGCAAGGACACAAGTCATCCCTTCTGCAGACAGATTTGGTACATTTGCAAGTCGTCAGTTCACGCAGCCCTTGTGGTGCTGGATCCTTGGACATCAAAAGTGGTTCCAAAACACCATCCACTTTCTTCCATCCGTTGCTGGCTGGCGACGGGAGTTGCTGTGTTGCATTCAAGCAGTGTTTCCACACATATGCCTGGTAGTTAGCACGTTCAATGTGGTGTCGCAAGCTGTTGCTTGTGGGTGGTAAACTTTCACTTCTTTGGTGCTTTTGGCAGAATATCCAATAGCGTACGTCGTCAGCTGTTACCCCTGCCTTCTTGTTGGTTGTATAAAGGGAACAAATAAACCTCTCACAGGCTTCAACAGTGAGCGCTCTTGGTGGAATATGACTACCAAGGTTGCCAACACTGTCATGGAGACTGGGATATTTGACAAATACCATCCTTTCTTTTTCCCGATCTGAAACAACCCACTAGTAGAATCACAACCAGTTAGAGCATGGAATGCTGGAATCGCTGCGCAAACACTCCTACCAAGCTTCTCAGCAATACGCTGGACAGGTACGAAGGGAACCTTACCTTTGACGCCTGTCTTGAACCAAATTTCGTTGCACTGTATCATCTGGTATGCATAGATAGCTAATACAGCAACATCTGTATCAGGGGACTGAATGACAATCCTCTCTTTAGTGGAAGAGGCGTGCCACGCATGAAGGATCATCCTTGTGTCGGCTTCTTCACGGTCTGATCTCAGCTCTGCAAGGGGATCCGTACGTCCACGGGTTACAACAACTGCATCTGTTGGATCTTCAAAGGCACCACCAATTACCAGCTCTTGATCAGGAAGTAAGTTGTATTCACCCAGACTGCACCACTCTCGGCAAAAAAATCTGGAAAGGTTAACCTTGTTATTCTGGTTGCTGATAAACTTCCCCCACTGCTTTGGAACTGGTGTATGCTTGTTTGTGATTTGGATCTCAAGAGCTCTGCTTGAACCCCTCCTAACTCTTTCACTTTCCTTTATGGACTCTTGAACATCATAGCGGTCAAAGACAACATCTACTCTTCTGCACTGACCTTATCGTAGAGGTGTGAAGAGCAAATTAAAGTATGTTTCAGCTAGGTCTCCGAATGTGCGGGAGCCTGCAGACTTCAACGTCTGGATAAGAGCCATTGCATCAAAAATGAATGCGGTTGATAGTGCACTTTCAGGAAGTCTTCCTTGTGCTTGACATTCCCGTTCAACCTCAGCCATTAGGACACTTTTTGTAGTTTTCCGCAAAGCACCACCTGCATGTGCCAATGCAAAGTTCATATCTCAGGACCTCTTTCACATCAACGTCACGACACTTTGCAGCAATTAGAAGTCTTCCAAACAAATTTCTGTCAGCTGAAATAGTGATGATCTTCTCGTCTGCGCATTTGATTTGATTTGTTTTTGCCAGAGAAGCCAATGTTTTCAAATTCAATTTCGATATCTTGCTCCAAAAGGATACCTCATCACTGTCCATTCTTTGTCTCCTAAATTTCTTTGCTTCTTCTGCTCCTGTGCTGAAACAGTCAACGAGCTGCTCTGCCGCGTCATGCGGCATAACGAGTCCAGTGGCGATGTTTCGTAATTGAACTGGGTCTTCCTTCGATGCCTCACTCAAATCGAAAGGGTTTGACATGGTATTAGTAATGGTGTTAATCAGCCGCTGAACATCGTTTTCATCCCTCTTTACTCTTTGGGAACCTGCCTCCTTGTGAGTCCCAATCTTGTCAGAGTCTTCAAGGTTGCAAAGTCGCTTGGTTGCACCAGTTAGCTCAGCTCTCTTGTGACTTGTTATAAACCATCTGTCTAGTGCCGAAGCATTTTGTGTCAAGCCAACAATACCCCCTCTAATCTTGCTGTTGAGATTGATGGTTTGTTCCAAGGCCATGTCAGTCCAAACTTGGCTAAAGGGTTGACTTGATCTACTCACTGGGTGGTTGCCATTTAGGAATTCTTCGTAAACTTCTGGAGCGTGAGTGAGAAGCAGCTGCATATCAGCCAAGTAGATGAGGAGCCACCTGCAATTTATTGGAGGAAGACGTCAAAATAAGAGAAACGTAAGAAGGGGCCGGGTAAGTGAGAAAGTTAAAGCTAACCGCATAATAAGGTAACGACCTATGATAATGTGTAGATCTCTTCATGCGTTTGAACAAACGTGTTCACCACTTGGGATAAAGAATAAATCCCGTAATAAGTTCGATATATTATAATTCAGTCAAAAAAACCCACATCATTTCGAAGCAAAGGGGAGTAAATCCTTACAAATCCGACCTCTAATCCTCGTAGCGATGACTCTTTTAAAGTTCAATTAGGCTACTGTTCTTTAGTACTGATGCACAATTTGCAGTCAATCTGAAAGATATGAAAAAAGATAATCAGAATAAATCGATTGCCCACATACCTGGAATAGTTGATGCGATCCATTGAAAAGAAGTACGGTACCATTTCTGCAACGGCTTTCAAATGAAGTTTCCATGATCCCTCTTGTTCAGCTCGAATGAAGCGCAACAGCAATAGAACAATGTCAATATACATATTCCAGAAGTGGAATAGTTTAGACTGCTGACTAGCTTCTGTGCAGAATCTCGCGAAAATTTGTTGAAGTTGTGGAAGTTTGTCGCAGAGAAGACCGAATGAGGTCTTCAGAGAGGCTACATCATTACTTTCTCTTTGACAACAGTTTATTAAAGATAAACACTGGCGCTGATATACTGTTGGGAGCTCGACGTCCTCAGCTTCCATCCAAGCTCCAAATGCTTGCCACTGCAGTCTCAGTAGTGCTTCGAGAACAAGTTTATGTGCACGCACGCCTCTGTTGTATGACTTCCCCTTCAATAGCATAGATGCCGTGTGGCATCCATACACACCAGATTCCATTAGCAGGTCTTCAATGCCACTGTCCTGGAAAATCTTTCCAATAACTGAGAGGAAGTTTAATGCTATATGAAAACCTCCCATTCGGATCACTGTGTTCTTAAATTCTTCAGGCCATCGCCACTGAATCTCTTTGGCCTTCATGTAGATTGCCAGGTCAAACGTAATTACACTGTGTTTCTGGTGTAGTACATCCATCATTGCTTGGACGTTCTTCATGGCAGTGTAAACTGTACTGTATTCAGTCGGTGAACCATTGATCGTTCGACAGTAACCAACGGAGGTCAAGGGTGGCGGCTCACTTGCTATCTTTGCGTTAAACCCACTCCAACTTGGCAAGGGCTGAAAAACTTCGCCGTCGCGGTTATGTAGATTTTCACTAAACAACTGGTGGGTACACAGACGTGTTAAAAACCAACCAAAATCCATCTGAATTGCAGTGGTACAGAGCGAGCTTGAGGACTGAAACCACTCTTCTTCCATTTTGTCTTTGTAAAAGGTTACGGCAGGCCGCTTGCCACAAGCACCAAACTCCAACAGGGGTGGATTTGCATCTGAGATGTTAAGAGACCGACGTTTTTCTGAATGAGCAGGACGAACTGCAGGTTTCGGTTTTGGTCCTTGTTGCTTTCTTTGGTACAGGACAAGTGTAGTGGCATGAGTAGTTTGCTTGCCGTCTAGTGTCTCCTCTTTGATATCGTTATTGTCTCCCGCGACTTGAACAAACACTCCTGGTGAAATGTTAGATGGAACAACAGCACCCAGATTTTCTGAGCTGGCTATAATGTCTAATGCTAGGCTAGTGTCAACTACTTCTAGGTCATCATAAGAACAGCAGTGACCGAATCTCTTTTCTTAGCGGCTGAATTGATGACATCCTGCAAAGATATAGAGCTAGAGTAAACCAACTCTGGCTTAGAGGGATCCGGTAGCTTCTGAAAGACAATTTCCTCTTGAAAACTTTGTTGCAGGCTGCGTTTTAACCTCTCTGACTTGTAACTTTTTGCCGTGTTGCAGCCAAGGTGTTGCAAAATTCCCTGGTAAGAGTCTAAGAGGGTTTTCATATCAAGAGCCACTCCTGATTCTAACTGAGGTTTGATGTCCTCTCTCAGGTTGTGGAACGCTTGGGTGTAGACATCTTCCTCCCCATCAACTCGAAAGTCAACAAACATTAGGTTGGATTTACTTACATATTGGGAGCGGCAGTGTTTATGGTACTTGGCCTCCGCAGCCATCAAATCAACTCCTGAAATCTTCAACAACATGTTCTCATCACTCCTTCTTCGTGCAGCCTCCTCTATAGCCTTGCATGAATCAAATGTTGAAACGTTCATAAGTTTTGTTGTCCCCTTTGACTTTTTCTGCTGACAAAATAGACAAAGGGACCAATCCACTGCATTAACTTGCGATCTCGAACTTGGTCTGTCAGCGTGCCTTTCTTGACTTTCAGCAAAAGGTAATGGTTTAATAAAGCTAAGATTTCTCTTGCTTGTATAACTTTGAAAACACTTGCCGTGCCAGACAACATCTAGAGCGTCTACATTTTCAAAAGTCGACAAAATCCTGTGGTAAGATTCATCTTTCCTAACCTCTACAACTTCTTTTAACTACCTCAATCCAGCTTCGGTAGGACCTCTTAGTCTTTCACTGCTTTTTTCTTGACAAATGATAAAGTCTGTATCTGATTTGGGCTTCTTTTTTGGAGGCAGAAGCCTCACTTCGCTTTCTTCCTCACTGCTTTCAGTACAACTAGCCATTACCAATCATCTTAAGAAAAAGTAAAAAGGAATCATAGATTCTTTCCTCTGATCAGGAAACCTGCTTTCCTAAAATTAGCAGTGATTAACTTCTGAATTCAAAAAAGAAAACATGTCCTACGTAGTTAGTTGTTTGCTGGCGATATGAATATATAAATATATGTACTTTTCAAGATAAAATTGGAGATTTGCTCTATAGATTTGTGTATAGTTTCAGATAAATATTGTTCTAAGCAAAGAAAAATTACTGATAAAAACTTTTACAGAACGTGTTTCATTGTCAATAATTTGTACGTAACCAGATAGATTTCCTTAATAAAACAGAATTACTTATAAATAATGGAAAGGGATGTGCTTACAAACCAAAACCTTAGCACATGGTCAGTCCTTCGCTAGCCACACGTTTAAATATTCGTAATTTTCAACATAAAAATGGAAATTTGCTCTCTGATTTGTGCACATCTTCAGATAAATTGCTCTTAACAACATAAAACTACTCCTAAACTGAAACTGAACGTGTTTTAAAAGTCAAAACCTTACCTGTGAAAGAAAACAGCGTCGAACTAAAATCCAATATGGCTGAACTAAACAGTCTGTAAGTACCAATTGCATTGTGGGAGCCTTACTCCCTTTGCACTCTGGGAAGTTTTCAATTTAGTAAGAATCGCAAACGCTATTATAAAAGTAAAAAAGACACTTGCATCAGGTAATTAAAGGTAGTTTTTGAGAATCTATATTGATTCAGACAAAAATTTTCAATTGAATCTCTTGCTAAGGGAATTTGATAAATAAAGTGGTAGAGATATAATTACTGGGTAGATGCCGAGTTTTGGAAAATAATATTTTGATGTCACAAATACTGTTTTCTTTGATTAACTTAAGTTGATGGATAAAGAAGTGATAAGTCTGGTCATTATTCAAAAGAATCTACATTGTAATACTAATTATCTATTAAATAGCCTTAATTAAAAATTACCATAGCAACGGTTACCATGGAGACCTAGTTAAGAAGTTTTACACATTAAAATAAAAGATATTCACACCAGTAATGCTTGAACTAATTTAAAACTGTCTAGGCTTAACTTGAGGGGAGTAATGTCGAGTTGAACTTGTATAAAATAGTGATACTAAAAATATGCTTAAATCACAGGGGCCTTACCAGCAGTCACAAATGAGCCCCATGCACAATGACGTCCCACCCGTACATCAGTACATCATACCTAAAAATGTTCTATGGGTATTGCCCTATCATTTTGTGATGTCAGACCAAATATGTAGAGGGTGTGCTACGTTTTTCATTTTTTAGGCCTCTTCTGGAAATCTCCTCTTAGTCTAAGAGTTACGAGCCGTATGCTATCAAGACAGATCTCGGATGGAGTATAGTAGGTGGTGGACAGGCCAGGAGTGGAAGGTCGTTTTGCCAAAGAGTTGCTGTAAGGGAGCTACCTGCTGTAACAATGAATGACATCATACGAATACTCGAGTCAGACTTCAAGGAAAGTAAAAATGATATGAAGACCTCTCAAGAGGACTTGCAATTCCTTAAGATTATGGAAGAAGGAATTAGGAAGACCGAAAACGGACACTGTGAAATGCCACTGCCACTTAAGCAGCGGCCACTGTTGCCTGACAATAGCTCAATGGCGATGACTAGCCTTGAACATCTCAAACGAAAATTCCTGAAGGACTCTAAGCACAAAGAAGACTACATCAAATTCATGAACGAAGTGTTTAGCAGAGATGCCGAAGAAGCGCCAGTTCTCGCACAAAATGATAGAATGGAGTGGTACATACCTCATCACGGTGTCTATCACCCAAAGAAAAACAAGATAAGAGTCGTATTTGACTGCTCGGCAAGATTCAAGGGAACTTCGTTGAACGATCACTTACTCAGCGGACCTGACCTCACTAACAATTTCACGGGCGTACTCTGCAGATTCAGAAGATATCCTTACGCTATTACTTGCGATGTGGAGAAGATGTTTCACCAATTCGTTGTAAGCGAAACTGACCGTGACTATTTGCGATTCCTTTGGTGGCCCAATGGTGATATCAAGCAAGAGCTCAAGGAGTACAGAATGAAAGTGCATTTATTTGGGGCAACATCTTCGCCTGGTTGTGCCAGCTACGGCTTCAAATACATTGCTAATGAAGAGAAAGAGGCGTACCATTCAGCTGCAAGGTTCATTACTCATGACTTCTATGTTGATGACGGACTAGCCAGCGTTGAATCCGCCGAACAAGCAAAGGACCTCATCAGAGGAGCTCGTGAAGTTTGTTAGAAAAGTAGCCTTCGTCTTCACAAATTTATAGCAAATGATCGCGAAGTACTTGAATCAGTATTAGAACGTGAAAGAGCAATGGACATCATCCTGGATCTGCCGTCGCAAGAACTCCCCATAGAAAGAGTTCTTGGTATTCAGTGGTCAGTGGGGTTAGACTGCTTCGGCTTCTCCATCGTTCTAAAGGACCAACCCTTAACTAGAAGGGGAGTACTAGCAACGGTTGCCTCTGTCTATGATCCTCTCGGATTTCTAGCTCCCTTGGTCATGAAAGCGAAGAAGATACTACAGGAAATATGTAGGAGAGGTGTCAACTGGGATGATCCTCTGCCTGAAGACGTTCGGCCAAGGTGGGAGCGGTGGAAACTTGATCTCCTGCGTCTCAAGGAGTTACAAATTCCAAGATGCTTCGAGCCGAAGACAATGAGCCAAAAGAAGAGCTATGAGTTACACAAATTTGCTGATGCAAGCACATCCGGATACGGACAATGTTTCTACCTCAGAGTGACGGATGAAGACGGAAACGTGAACTTCTCATTGGTGATGGGAAAGTCCCGTGTCGCTCCATTAAAGATTACTACTATACCAAGATTGGAGCTCACCGCTGCAGTAGTTTCCGCGAAAGTTGGCGTGATGCTTCAAGAAGAATTAAACTACGCCAATCTTAAACAGTTCTTTTGGACCGATTCCAAGGTAGTACTTGGTTACATAAACAACGACGCCAAAAGATTCCATACGTTCGTCGCCAACAGAGTACAGATAATCAGATTCAACACTGACACCAAGAAATGGCGACACATGGAAACTAAGAATAATCCCGCAGATCACGCCTCGAGAGGATTAAGTGCTGAAGAGCTAATGAGGTCCAATGGGTTCATTGGACACGCGTTCCTTTGGGAGAAAGAAATTCCAAACAGAAAAGAAGAGATCCCCAATATTCGAATTGGAGACCCGGAAGTTAAGGCAACTGTACGCACTACTGTAGTTAAAGAATCTTGCAACCTAATCGATTACGTGTCAAGGTTCTCTAGCTGGACGAGGGCAGTCGGAGTAATCTCATACCTGAGAAGACCCTTCAAGAAGAATAAGCCAAAGACAGTTACTACCACAGCAGCTGAACGACAAGATGCTGAAATCCTTATTTTCAAGGAGCTTCAACGCTCAGCATTCAAGAATGAAATTGCAAGCCTAAGTCATAAGGAGCAGAAACCCAAGCTCACCAAGCAAAGCCGCTTGTTAAGGATGGATCCCTTCATCGATGATCAAGGACTGATAAGAGTCGGTGGGAGGCTGGAAAATTCCACCTTGCCATTTGATGTCAAACACCCAATTATCCTACCAAGATGTTCTCACGTAACCGAGCTGATTATTGATCATTTTCACGAGAGGGTAAAGCATCAAGGAAAGGGAATGACGATGAACGAAATTCTTTCCTATGTAATATGGATACTAGGCCTCAATGCTGCAGTAGCCTCACACATTTATAAATGCGTACAACGCAGACGACAGCGACGACCAACAGAAGGCCAGAAGATGGCAGATCTCCCCACCCTTTACATACTGTGGAATGGATTGCTTTGGGCCGTTCACAGTCAAGGAAAGAAGAAAGGAACTGAAGAGATACGCAGTGATATTCACCTGCATGAGTTCTCGTGCAGTGCACATAGAGCTGTTAGATGACATGACAACCGATGCCTTCATCAACGCATTCAGATGCTTCATAGCAATTCGAGGACCCATCCAACAGATAAGGTCCGACCAAGGCTCAAACTTTGTAGGAGCAAGGAACGAACTCGCAAAGGCCATGAAGGAGTTGGATAACGACAAGATCCAATCATATTTGACAACCAATCGCTGTGAATTCGTTATGAATGTCCCTTTTTCCAGTCACAGGGGAGGAGTATGGGAAAGGCAGATTAGGACTACAAGAAGCATTCTTAACTCCGTTCTCAACGATTACAAGGGAAGACTCGACACGTCCTCACTACGCATCTTATTGTATGAAGTCATGGCTATAATCAACAGCCGACCTTTGACCTATCAATGCCTGAATGATCCAAAGAGTTTGGAGCCTCTAACGCCAAATCATCTACTCACCATGAAGAACAAGACACTTCTTCCACCTCCAGGAAAATTTGTCAACGAAGAAATCTACGCCCGGAAACGATGGCGAAAGGTCCAGTTTCTGGCAGAACGATTTTGGAGTAGGTGGCGAGAGGAGTACCTCATCAATCTGAATTCAAGACAAAAATGGTTTCAGCCAAAGAGAAATCTGAAAATCGATGACATCGTAGTCGTTCAAGAAGAACTTCCACGGAACGAGTGGCCCCTTGGCAAGATCACGGATACTTCCACAGATCAACAAGATCTCGTTCGTTCTGTGAAGATAAAGCTTGGATCCATAAATCCTCAGAAGAAGGGAAACGCCACAAATTCTCATATCATCGAAACACCAGTGCAAAAGGTAGTCCTCCTGTTGGAAGGCGTGGTCTAAGACAATTTCCAATGGCAATGCTTGATGTGCAGAGTAAAATTATTCATGTTTGTTACGTCCCTTTTTGAATCATAAATAATTTGGTGGGAGTGTAGCTACAGCAATTAGCCGCACGTTTAATTAACTTATTTTTTATCCGAAATCTTTGTTTTCTGCACGCGCACGCTAACGCAATTTGTAGATTTAACGAGAAAGTTCTTTTTCTAACGCAAGCTAGGACGTACGCGAAAGCGCCACGCAATTTTGTTGTTAAAAGGTTAAGTTTTCTGTTTTTACGGTTAGTTGACGCAAGTTCTTTGTCAATCCATTTCAAGAAGCCAAGAAGTTTTCCTTGTTCTAGTGATTTTAAGGACATCACCAAGGTAAATATTTACGCTACATTTTCTTATTTAAGTAAGAGCTTTGTAATTAATTTTTATCCTTTAAGCCAATTTTATCGCTCATTGCATTGTAAAATCAAGATTTTAGATTTTAGATTTCAGACGAAGTTAAGTTTACACACGACATCATTTACCGTTATTTGGCAATCTGAAGTTTTTACCTTTCCGTCTTGTTACTTTCACGGATGAAATGTATGTATTTCCGTAATTTCGCAACCTTATTTGTAAAATACTCTTACCTTTATTTTAGTTCTCACGGTGTTTATGGAAGTAAGGTTAAGAAACGAAATAAACATCAGTACGTGAACGAGTGTCATCTCATATCTCATCACTGGAGCAATACAGAAGAACATGATGAGAACTTACAGAACACGTTTGAAGTTATCAAGGAGTCAGGACTGAAACTGAACAAAGAGAAGTGTGAGATCAAGAAAAACAAGCTAACACACTTTGGACATGTTCACAGTGCCGAGGGTGTAAGTCCAGACCCAGAGAAGGTGAAGGCAATAACAGACCTCGAAGCACCAACCAATGTGCCAGAACTACGCAGACTGATTGGCATGATTAACTACCTCGGGAGGTTTATTCCCAACCTTGCTTCAGTGATGCGTCCAATGAGCGAACTATTAAAGTCAGATACAACTTGGACTTGGGGACCTCTCCAGCAAACTGCATTTACCAAGGTCAAAGAAATGATTTCAAGTAATACAGTGTTAGCATTCTATGATCCTAAGAAGCCCACTGTTGTTTGTGCAGATGCTAGTAGCTATGGAATTGGTGGGGTTCTGATGCAAGGTCGCAGTGACCAGCTCCGCCCAGTCAGTTATTGCAGTAGAACACTCACAGAGACTGAAGTCAGATACGCTCAAATTGAGAAAGAGGGCCTGGCAGCAGTGTGGACATGTGAGAGACTCTCACGTTATCTAATAGGGCTTCCAAGTTTCCAGCTCTTGACAGATCACAAACCTCTGGTACCACTGATCAACCAGAGAGATCTTGATAAAACACCACTAAGATGCCAAAGGCTTCTAATGCGCCTTATGTGGTTCAATCCTTAGGCAGCACATGTACCTGGCGAGCAGATGGTGGTGGCAGATACTCTGTCAAGAAGCCCTTGTAAGTTAGAACAGGAACCCGACACAGTAGAAGACGTGCAGGCATTGCTAGAGTTGGTTGAATCTACAAGGCCAGCCACAAGTGATCAGCTTAAGAGAATCAGAGAAGCAAGTGCAAAGGATGTCCAGCTCCTGAAACTGATGGAATTCACAATGCTAGGGTGGCTAGCCCATGTGGAAAAAGTCCCCCTCGAGATACGAGAGTTCTTTGATTCTCGTGGACACTTGTCAATGAGCAACAGTTTATTAACATATGATGATCGCATAGTGATCCCTGCAGACATGAGAGAGGAGATACTGGATCGCATTCACACAGGTCACCAGGGTATAACAAAGCGCCGTGAACGTGCTAACCTTTCCGTGTGGTGGCCGGGTATTTCTAAGGAGATCAAGACAAAGGTGGAGTCATGCCAATTCTACCACTGATGACCACAGACCTACGTGATAGGCCATGGCAGAACGTGTCTACTGATTTGTTTGAGCTAGCCGGTCAGAAATACCTAGTAGTGATGGACTATTATTCAAGGTTCATCGAGATATTAAGCCTAGTTGAGACAACAAGCCAAGTTGTCATCCAAAAGCTGAAGTCAGTGTTTGCAAGATGGGGCATTCCGGAGGAACTAATAAGTGACAATAGCACACAGTTCAAGTCACTAGAGTTTGATGAGTTCAAAGCAAAGTATGGATTCAAGCACATCACATCAATCCCGTATCATCCCCAGGCAAATGGTACTGCAGAAAGTGGCGTGCGAATCGCTAAGCGGATTCTGAAACAGGAGGATCCACTCCTTGCTCTTATGGCCTATAGGGCGACCCCAATCCCGGCAACTGGAAAGACACCATCAGAGCTGATCATGGGAAGGCTGATACGTACTACACTTCCAACAGTGACCAAAGTTTTAGAGCCAAAGCTTCCAAACCATTCAGCAGTCAAAAGAGCTGATGTCAAAGCCAAACGGGGCTACAAGGAGTCCTTTGACAAAAGGAATGGCTCGAGAGAATTACCAAAGCTACAGCCTGGAGACTGGGTCAGAACCAAGCTGGATAAGGAGAAGCAGTGGACCGCAGAACCTCATACATCATAGACACTGGTGGTAGAAGATTGCGAAGGAATCGTAGGCATCTTACAAAGGTCCCTACACCCACTCGTTATGACACAGCAGGGGACGAGTCCCAAATTCCGGATATCAACAGTGAGCCTACTCCCAAGGTCGTCCAAGTGGAGGACACCAACGGTCCCCGAAGCAGCAACGCCAGTCCTGACGAAAGTGATCAGAACGCGATTCCAGAACAGAGAACCTCAAGTGGTAGACTTGTTAGGAGACCTATTCGTTATAGAGAGGACATTTAGTACTGTTGATTTTGTTGACTATTGGACAGTCGTTATTGTTTTTCTCATAGGTCAACTTATGCCCAGGACTCTCCTTGATTAGATTTCAGAACATGCTTAAGAGAGTGTCTCTGTAAGAGCGGTGCGGTCGATTTTCCTTGAGACACAGATTTAGCTCATTTCTCGTGTGTTGTAAGACATTCATGTACCTATACTAAAACTACAATCCGTTTGATCAGATCTCTTTATTTTTCAGAGTTTTACGGGAATTAAATTTCACTCGACCGAAGGCCTGTCGTGACACTTTTCAAGACGTTAATTTGAGGCAACTTTGCCGGACAATTTACAACAAACTACGGGACTCAGCAAAAAACAAATACCACAGCCATGTATATTAACTCTATCTTATCCATCGAGGCGACTTTCGTGAACATCACGTTTCAATCAAGCAAACAGGAAGACTTGAACGACACCTTATCGGTTCGCTTAAGTCACACGCGAAAACCGATCAAATTCAAGGTACATTTTTGAAAAAGTGAGGCGTTCTTAACTGATCCAACTAATATAGCTAGGACGTAGGTGCCATAGAAAAGGTAACTACAGAAAAAAACTTTGCGGCCCGACCTTTACTAAAACGTTATAACTCCGTGAACTTACCTAATTTTCGGCAATCTCCAAGTTTTGCCGCCATTTTGAGGTACTTGTCAACATGAAGCGTAGCAGATATAAATCGAGCAGGTAGATCTAAAACTGTCAGAAATACATGCGAAAGCATTTAAATGAACTTCACTTTCAATTCAAGGGGCAAAATTTGAAATTGTTCGTTAAACCTACCATTCCTAGATCCCCGGCCATGCGACCATTTCTTCCAACAATTCAAACACTACTACTAGTGATCACTAGTGTTCGAATTTCCCTTGTCGATTCCACCGTAAGAAATAACCTGTGCCACCCAAGCTTGGACTCGAATGTGAAGTATGAATCAAACAACATAACTGCGTCATCTTCGAAGCCATATAACGCGGGTATTTTGATTTTCTGATCGACAAGAACGGTGATCCGGAGGTGATCGCCATGTTTACCTCATAAAGGTGACCGCTGACCAGCCGCTGAGTGAAAACAGTACGCCGCGGGGTGGTGTGGGTGGCGGACTTATCGTGATAAGATATTCGAATACACGCTAAAAAAGCTTTAGGACTCTCAGTCTAAACAGTGAAGGCATGCTTCGTGGTACAGACAACTTTTATTTTATTCTCATAACTTTTTCCTTTAAATTAAAACTGGTATTAATTAATAGAGTTATTTAAATATTTTTAACCAAGGTACCCATATGACCTTTTTGCTTGTACTCAGTGGTATAAAATAAGTTGTCTTTTCTTCCAGAACCTTTTATTTATGCGTTATTGCACGGAATGAACACTATACTTAGAAGGTTTGCTCTAAGTCATTTTTGCTGTTCCAAAGAATGGATGCAAAATCATTGCTTTATACAAAGCTGACTCTAAAATATGATTTTCCGTAACAGTAACTAATGTCATTTACGTAAGGTGTTAATAAAACTAGCAATGTACAATTTTTAGCGTTTTCCACTTATAAGCCTGACATACAATTGTCAATTATAAGCCTGACATACAATTATTCGATGTGACCTTTTATCAATAAACCCCATTCTTTTCATTTGCAATTTTCCTGTACTTTTTTTTCATGCGACAACGACAAAGAGTTTTATAAGTAAACTGATTTTTTGGTGTACCACGCTTATCACATTGTATATACAAATACATGCAAAAGGCCGGCTAAATAAGCTCCTCCTCCTGCTCCTAATTTTTGGGGTTGCCTTCGCCCCATGCCTCTGCACGACTCCCATTTAAATGGGAGCTCGAAGAAAGTACAGATTTCCTTAAGCATGGAAGCAGTAAAATAGTTCAATTTTCCCTCCTTGACGTAGTCACACAAGTCATAAATGTCATAGACAATCGGATGCGTTAAGCCAATTTCTGTTACAACTGATTCGACGGTGGTCATGTGATTCACTTCTTCCTCGTCAATTAATTCCTCGTCAGATTTATCGTCAACCGCGGAGCTCGGAGACGAACCTACCCGTCTCCATCTCGAGGAGGACAAAGGGAAGGAAAATCCTTGTATTTGGGCTTTGGTCAGCCACTCTTCCCGGGAAATCAGGCCCTCCCTGTTTTCCCCCTTCGCTTTCCTCATATCTTGCGAGACTTGTCGCAGATAGGCATTTGCCGATTGTGCTAGTAAAAGTGGCATATTATGTTAGTGGCAGTGCTCGTTTTTTGCCCAAATTATGCTCAAATTATGCTCGCTTTTCAAAATTATGCTACTTTTTAAAAAAATTATTCTGTGCACAACCTTCACAACTCACAAGACAAGTTTGAAAATGTATTTTATTAACCCTGGCCAGACGTTCTGGGCCCGGTTGTTCAAAACCTGGGTAACTTTATCCGGTGGTTGGGCCTATACGGCGAATAAATCTGCTATCCAGCGGATAGTTATCCAGCGAACAAAAGTAGGTTGCACAAAGCCTGGATAGTGTGGTGGATTCGAGGCGTCTATCCCGGGCAAGTTGTGCAGGCTTTGGTCTATCCTCTCTGTTCTCGCAACCTTGTAAACTATCTGGATGTAAGTTCACTGCACTTGACTGGTTTGGCGTGGCGGCCGCCATTTTGAAACGAGCACTGGGAGAAAGACTAAGGAGTCTGGGACCGAGACACAGACTTCCGGTTCCGTTTCATCGAACTCCCGCGGTATCTCAACACAAGTAAAAAAAAATCGAAAAATAGGAGTGGAAGCAACTGTTAATAGTAATCTATCGTTTTTAGTAGCTGAGATCTTCGTTTTCTTGAATTATTCTAAAATTGTGCTATTAAGACAAGAAAATATACGGATTATGCTAGCAGTGCTACTTTTGGAAAAATGGCAAAGATTATGCTCAATTCCTCAGATTATGCCAAAAATTATGCTAGCACAATCGGCAAGAGCCTAGTCGCAGATCCTCTTTCCTTCCAGATTGCTCACTAATTTCAAACTTGGAGGTGAGATACGGCCTTACTTTCTCTTAGAAGCGAACAGTGCCACCTCTTGGCTTATGAAGTGCCCACCCTTCACTTAAATTCGACTGGAGAGGTTCGCTACCCTGTCTTTCGATAACATTGGTACTGTTGTCTTCTGAAAGGGTAAGGGATGAGGATTTTTCTACCCAGCTTAAGGTGGCTCGATACAGTTTTTCAGGGTCAATACCTCCCAAGTTTGAGCATAAACTACGTCGTCAAAAACAAAGTTTTGGAAAAATTGCCACCACAGTTGTATTAGATGAAGATGAAAATTTGTTATGATCAAGGTTGCAACGGCATCGGAGTTGTCATAGCAACGAAATGACGCTATTTCCTATTTTACTTGCAACAGTATATCTCGGCACTGGGAACTGTTCTTCGAAAATTATTCACGGAAGCTTTTTCCTCCAATAGCAGCCTCGATGTTCGTGAAGTTTAAGCGAAATCTGTAAGAGCGTTATCGGAATATTTTGGGATAAAGATTTTGTGGTTAGAAATACGGTAAAAAATGGACAATCTTGGTGTTTGGCCGTTATCTGTAGAAAATGAAGCGCTTTCGACATGAAATCTCACCTCATAGTAGTTTCAATCTTTTTAAAAACGTGTGTGAGAGATCAAGGAGATAGCTCCAGCCGATTGCTAGAAAGAAGGATTTGACTAGTATGTATCAAGGCGCTCTTGTTAGCGGTTTTTTGAACATTTTGGTCTACTTTAACGAATTAGTGAATAATTTTTAAACCGCCCGATAGATTTTTTTAAAAATTTAAGATTCTTGAGATTTACCTTCCTTTGATATGACCTTTTAGTTTCAAGATTATTGATATATTGTAAGGCAGTGAAATAAGGGCTACAATTCGCTAATATTTTGGCAGAAAGTTTGTGTTTACAAGTGTGAGCCTCTCATTATTCAGGGTATTGTGTCCAAGTTTCATATTTTCGTGCACAACAATAGCTAGCATTTTTGCATATTTCAAATGCATTGTTAGTTACTGTTGTTCACGTGAAAATGAAACTTGGAGACAATTCCTTGAATAATTAGAGGCTTTCACTTGTAATGACGAAACTTCCGATAAAAAAGTAACGAATTGTAGCCCTTATTTTACTGCCTTACAATATATCAATAATCTTCAAACTAAAAGGTCATATAAAAGGAAGGTTCATCTCAAGAATCTTAAATTTTTAAAAAATCTATCGAGCGGTTTAAAAATTATTCGCTAATTTGTTAAAGTAGACCAAAATGTTTACAAAACCGCTAACAAGAGCGCTTCGACACATACTAATCAAACCCTTCTTTCTAGCAATCGGCTGGAGCTATCTCCCATGATCTTTCACACACGCTTTTAAAAAGATTGAAACTACTATGAGGTGAAAGTTCATGTCGAAAGCGCTTCATTTTCTACAGATAACGACCAAACAACAATATTGTCCATTTTTTACTCTGTTTCTAACAATAAAAACTTTATCC
This sequence comes from Porites lobata, assembly GCA_942486035.1. Lineage (NCBI taxonomy): Eukaryota > Metazoa > Cnidaria > Anthozoa > Scleractinia > Poritidae > Porites > Porites lobata. The sequence goes on along the minus strand of CALNXK010000011.1, from coordinate 4,970,359 downwards.
CAAAATATCTCGATAACGCTCTTACAGATTTCGCTTAAACTTCACGAACATCGAGGCTGCTATTGAAGGAAAAAGCTCCCGTGAATGATCTTCGAAGAACAGTTCCCAGTGCCGAGATATACTGCTGCAAGTAAAATAGGTAATAGCGTCAATTCGTTGCTATGACAACTCCGATGCCGTTGCAACCCTGATCATAACAAATTTTCATCTTTATCTAATACAACTGTGGTGGCAATTTTTCCAAAACTTTGTTTTTGGCGACGTAGTTTATGCTCAAACTTGGGAGGTTTTGACCCTGAAAAACTGTATCGAGCCACCTTAAATCTAGAGATTTCAAAGCTGTTCTAATGTCAAAAATAAAGGAAATGACCCATGAATTCCAGTGCTCAGTGGAAGGATAATTACACCATCAAGCAGTGACCCCATGGCCCTTGTAGCTGTCTAAAATGGAGAGATTGTAAGTTGGCTATGAAAATTACACTTTTTTCTCTTTTGCTTTGACTTTGTGAGGTGGTTTTGTCACAATTTGAGCGGACACGCGTCACTCCTACGTAATGTTCTAACGGGAAACCAAACAGCATCATTTTATTTCCAAGTAGGTATATATTCAGCCGTTCTTAGCCGCCATTTTGCGAGAACAAAGTATATGTATATATTAAGAATGGGACAAAAAAAAAACAGTTTACATGTAAAAACCTTTGTGTTTTTTATATCTTTACATACTTATGAAAAATTGTACAGGGAAAATGAAAATGAAGAAAAAGAAAATGTGTCCTGCATAGCAGTCTTTCAAATTTCCTTTTAGCCGACAGGGAGTCGTCAGAGGCATGGGGCGAAGGCAACCCAAAAAATTAGGAGCAGGAGGAGGAGCTTATTTAGCCGGCCTTTTGCATGTATTTGAATATAAAATGTAATAAGCGCGGTACACCAAAAAATCGGTTTACTTATAAAACTCTCTCGTTGTCATTTGAAAAAAAAGTACAGGAAAATTGCAAATGAAAAGAATGGGGTTTAGTGATAAAATGTCACTTCAAATCAAGGAATCGAATGAGTTGAAACTAACATAGTTCACTTGATAATTGTATGTCAGTCTTATAAGTGGAAAACGCTAAAAATTGTACATTGCTAGTTTTATTAACACCTTACCTAAATGACATTGGTTACTGTTACGGAAAATCATATTTTAGAGTCAGCTTTGTGTAAAGCTATGATTTTGCAAACATGCATTCTTGGGAACAGCAAAATGATTTAGAACAAACCTTCTAAGTATAGTGTTCATTCCGTGCAATAACGCATAAATAAAAGGTTCTTGAAGAAAAGACAACTTATTTTATACCACTGAGGTCAGCCAAAAAGTCATATGGGTACCTCGGTTAAAAATATTTAAATAACTCTATTAATTAATACCAGTTCTAATTTAAAGGAAAAAGTTATGAGAATAAAATGAAAGTTGTCTGTACCACGAAGCATGCCTTCACTGTTTAGACTGAGAGTCCTAAAGCTTTTTTAGCGTGTATTTGAATATCTTATCACGATAAGTCCGCCACCCACACCACCCCGCGGCGTACTGTTTTCACTCAGCGGCTGGTCAGCGGTCACCTTTATGAGGTAAACATGGCGATCACCTCCGGATCACCGTTCTTGTCGATCAGAAAATCAAAATACCAGCGTGATCGGTGAGAGTAAAAGGCGGAATGAGTTTGCGGAATGGCATGTGGCATGGCTTGCGGAATGACATAATTATGCGGAATGTAAAATATGGAAATTGGCGCAAAGAAATAAATTAAACTGAAAGGCATGCGCGGGTCATTGACGCCCCTTTTTTGGCGCCAATTTGAGTGAACAACTGCTTTACTGGTTCACGCATTTAGACATTTATCTAAAACATACCCGAGAATTAGCTAGGGTTCCTGAAGGCAACCTCCACACGAAAACATTGAAGTCCGGTAAATATACTGAGGCGTGACCAAAATAACTTAGTTTCCGCGATTAGCAAGACGAAATATCTTCTTTTTCCGTTATCCTTAGCGAATTTAATACCATTGTTAGAGTCCTTATTTTTGAGTCGATAGAAAGTGAATCCCAGAATACTTGTGCATTTGATTTTTTGCTTCTTCAAAATACTGTCGGCACCGAAAGTGTTACTCCTTCGATCAAGAATTACGTTGCGTTACTACCTTGATTTCGTGACTGTGATTTTGACAGCTCCGTCTCTTCAAACGTACGTTGTGCCACGTGCAGTCACGGAACAGACTGTCACGCAGAGTCGCCGGCAGGTAAAGTTCAGTGTTTCAAAATGGCTAAAATTGACCCAGTTTCACCTTTTTACCCCATTCTTTGATTGAAAAAAGCAATTTTGCAAAGGGAAAACCAACAAGACGTACGAAAAACGAGCCATTGGGCTGTAAATATCTGTTTATGTGCGTTTCGAAATTGGAAGTTCTACAGAGAAATTCTCGATTTTTGCGCTTGTTTACACAAGACAGACAATTTATACCTCCAGCCTACCATGAAAATTCCTGAACTTCGATGGTGTCTTACAGAGATTTCCTTCACTTACCCAAGCCAATTCCCGGGTATGTTTTAAATGAATGTCTAAATGTGTGATTTAAATCGCAAGAAGAGAATTTGGAGTTATACCACATGTTAAATATTGGCGGCGAAAATGAGTAACGAACTGAAATTTTTGTTATCCTGAAAACCTATCCCTCATTTTTAAAATTATTTCAGTACGACCAGCTTCCATATTGTCCAGAAAGTATCTTCTAGTGGAAGGAAAAGAATTTTTCTGTTCGTGGAAAGCGTCCAAATTTCTCCATCCAGCTTCGTTTGCGAACGCGAGGAAAGTTGATGTTAGCGAATTTCAGGTTAAAATTAATGCAGTCTGAGACTCCGGCGACATCGAAAACCGATCTTCTATTTTTTCTCCCGAATAAAAGGCTTTCGGCGGGAACAATCTACGTTAGGTTTCTCTTTTACCTAAAAGCTATTTATGAACAAAAATGAAAGAAATTGATTTTTCAACTCTTGTCACGAAATTAAGATTTTGGTCGATTTTTCTGTTTCGCACGTCTCAAGCTCGCAGTTGAGGAAACAAAATACAAGATTCATTCATCTCTGAATAATATTATCAATTATGTCACGATCACGTAACCCACAGTCTCATAAAGAAACACTTCTCACACGGTTTCGAATACAAATATAGGTAACAAGAAACTGTTGAGTTAATCGTACAAGCATCTTTTGTAGAAAAAATTAAAGTAGAAGGGAGCGTGACCTTCGAAAACATCTTTTCTTCAATAGACGAAGAATCTTTTTGGCTGTGCGGAAAAGGCTGGTCGACAATGAGCCTTCGTGGTTTTTTTTTTATTGTCATCAAAGGTTAAGCCCGCAACATTAAAACAGCGGCTGCGTTTGCAAATTGATTGGCGCCAAAAAAGGATGCTCTTTTCAGTTTAATTTATTTCTTTTGATCATTCAGCAGCGTATATTAAATTCCGCATAATTATGTCATTCCGCAAGCCATGCCACATGCCATTCCGCAAACTCATTCCGTCTTTTACCCTCACCGCAGCGTGATATGGCCTCGAAGATGACGCAGTTATGTTGTTTGATTCGTACTTCACATTCGAGTCGAAGCTTGGGTGGCACAGGTTATTTCTTACGGTGGAATCGACGAGGGAAATTCGAACACTAGTGATGACTAGTTGTAGTGTTTGAATTGTTGGAAGAAATGGTCGCATGGGGATGTAGGAATGGTAGGTTTAACGAACAATTTCAAATTTTGCCCCTTGAATTGAAAGTGAAGTTCATTTAAATGCTTTCGTACGTATTTCTGACTGTTTTAGATCTACCTGCTCGATTTATATCTGCTACGCTTCATGTTGACAAGTACCTCAAAATGGCGGCAAAACTTGGAGATTGCCGAAAATTAGGTAAGTTCACGGAGTTATAAAGTTTTAGTAAAGGTCGGGCCGCAAAGTTTTTTTCTGTAGTTACCTTTTCTAGGGCACCTACTTCCTAGCTATATTAGTTGGATCAGTTAAGAACGCTTCACTTTTTCAAAAATGTACCTTGAATTTGATCGGTTTTCGCGTGTGTGACTTAAGCGAACCGATAAGGTGTCGTTCAAGTCTTCCTGTTTGCTTGATTGAAACGTGATGTTCACGAAAGTCGCCTCGATGGATAAGATAGAGTTAATATACATGGCTGTGGTATTTGTTTTTTGCTGAGTCCCGTAGTTTGTTGTAAATTGTCCGGCAAAGTTGCCTCAAATTAACGTCTTGAAAAGTGTCACGACAGGCCTTCGGTCGAGTGAAATTTAATTTCCGTAAAACTCTGAAAAATAAAGAGATCTGATCAAACGGATTGTGGTTTTAGTATAGGTACATGAATGTCTTGCAACACACAAGAAATGAGCTAAATCTATGTCTCAAGGAAAATCGACCGGACCGCTCTTACAGAGACACTCTCTTAAGCATTGTATTCAACCAGTTCATTTTGTTGTATTTTTTTTAAAAAGGGGAGATGTCTCGATATTGCATGGTTGCTTAGTAACGCTAGCGACATGCGCATTAGGACTTGTAGGCTCTTACCATGTGCTCTTGCCAAATGGCGGACTATGTACATCACGTTTGTTTGTTATAAATGATTAAATCCTGCTGAGATTTCAAGACAGTGACGCTTAGAACAATTATCTCCCTCATTTGATAAACACTACTAGGATCCTTCTTTTGTTCTCTGATAGCTTGAGATTGATTTTGTAAAGTTGAGTCATTACTTCTATATATTATATGTTATATAATTTTGAATTAACACAACACAACAATTTACATAACAAATTCTTCACATATGTTACATTATGAAGGTTATCAGTATCATAAAATATTTTACCTGCTGATTTAATCATCATATGCGTTATTGAGCTATGTGCACCATTGATAACTGTTATTCTATCAACAGCAGCATAGCCTGGTCCATCAGCTATTTTTTTGAAGTTGAAATTGATCTCGACCAGTCATTGATAGTGAATTTATAACCATTCTTCATTTGATGTTGATCATTACCTGGTAATCTAATTACATCATCTAATTAGTATCTCACAATGTACACACTATGATTCTGTGATTGATTTTTTGCTTGGGGAAGGCAGCATGGCCGAGCTGTAAGTGCGCGGGACTTATAATCCGGAGGTTCAAGTCCCACCCTGAGTGCTAGCTTGATTTGTTCTCGTTAGTCCCGTTTTCAAATCCAAGGCGTTTCGCCCTCTACCCAACTGGGATTCTTAACTTTGTTTTGTATCTGTTTCATTATCGCTGGAAAACTCCACAAAGGTAGAGGATAATCAGTTATTTAAATTGAATTTAAATTTTGACGCACTGTAACCCATGTTCTCTGCTGATAAGCATGTATTTGATTTCAGAATCAACTGCGTCACCACCTGAAACAAATGCGACCTTTTGGCAAGATACAAATGGAAATCTTCGCCCATCTGCCGAATCACCAGGACCTTTATTATCATCATCGTCATCGAAGCGAAAAATTCGTATTGCAGTGTTGGTTGCTGCTAGCGTCTTTTTTATAGTGCTTTTTGGAATTGGCTTTTATCTTTACCAGCGGAAGATGGAATTAGCAAAAGAAGCTAAATACGGTCTAGTTAACAGTCACAAGCCAAATGAAATCGCTGTGGAATACAGGGCTCATGACCAGTCCATTGGTGGCTACCTATCGTCTTGCGAATCAACTGCTCCTATGATGCGGCAGCCAAGTCTACGCTCTAGACTTGCTTCTAACCTCACTCAGGTGTCCGAAGAGGACATGCCACTGGACGAAAAATGGGAGATCGACAGAAAGCTTATCAGCCTGCAGGAAGCTAAATACGGTCTTGTTAACAGTCCTAAGCCAAATGAAATCGCTGTGGAATACAGAGCTCATGACCCGTCCGTGGGCAGCTCCCTATCGTCTTGCGAATCAACTGCTCCTCTGATGCGGCAGCCAGGTCTACGCTCTAGACTTGCTTCTAACCTCACTCAGGTGTCCGAAGAGGGCATGCCACTTCACGAAAAATGGGAGATCGACAGAGAGCTTATCAGCCTGCAGGAAGTTCTTGGAGAGGGCGCTTTTGGCAGAGTTATGAAGGCAGAGGTGTTCGGAATGCCCAATATGCCCTTCAGATTAAATGTAGCGGTGAAAATGCTTAAAGGTAAGTTTTGTATTCTAGCAATCACTGGAAAAGACACTTACGCTTTCATTGCGAACTTTCTTTCGATTATTGTGTTAAAGTGTAGCATACGGTTTCTTTAATTCTGTTCAATACAACGAGCGTGCGATTCCGACAGAGTATTCCTTTCCCGGCCGCGCGAACGTTGTTTCGTGCTGTTGAGTCTTTCTTCAAGTGTGTTTCGTTCCTTTTCCTTGGAAGCAATGCTTTCTCCCAGCTTATCGACTTCTTTTTGTAATGTCCCTTTGTGTTGTTGTTGCTTTTGTATGTCATAAAGCTCTTTTTTAACCCGTTCAAAATAGCATTGAAGATTTTTTCAAAAGTTTCAGTCTTTGCAGTTCACTTTCACGTTTTTCATCAAAAACATCAATCTTGGCTGGGATTTGTTCGATTTTGTTTCTCAGTTTTTGCACCTCATCATTGGCTCGTTGGCGATCGACGGAAATTCTTCCCTCCTCTCGTAATTTTTTCTCCACCTCTCGTAAGCGTCGTCTTTCTTCTCTGGTCGATTTATTGTCCTCTGCAATGATATTTTCGGCTTTTGGGCCAAGAACATTTTTGAATCTGTCTGTGAAGGATTAAAGCAGGTCCGAATTGTCTTTCTTGAAAATGTTGGACTCACCGTGCTTTCCCCAAACGAAACTATTTTAGCTTCATCTCCTGTTTTGTAAAACCCGATTGGGCCAAGTTTGGCGATATTGACTTCTTCCTTTGAAAAAAATATCTCCTCGCTCCAAAACACATTCCTCGCCTCAAATTCGATGAGTCCACGCCAAAAGCAGTTTACCATAGTTTAGAAGGTTGTTTTAACTGATCTCTCTCAAACTGGGTTAAAGGCTACAACCACGCTGCGCAGGTCATCCAATAACCCAAATAGATATCGAAGATACCAGCATCTCTACTGACAATGAGCCTTGTGCCTAAAAACGGATCAATAACCAGCCTAGTTTTCGTATCCCAAGTACCAGGAGATTTAAGATAGCTGCCCTCAACATAGCTAGTCTATAGAAACAAATCGACCAACTTAGAACCTGTATGTCTACTAATTTTGTTCCAATGGTAAAATCAACTTACCAGGATAAGTTATTGAGAGGAAGGATAGAAACAGAGCAAGTGGAGGTGTTGCTCTTCATTTCAGAAACACAATTACAAACGTCTCCCACATCAAGAGGATGATCTTAAATTTCTCTTTATTCAAGTAGCTAAATCTAAATTGTAGGAACGTGGAATAGGCCCCTCTGGGTCTGCAATAGAATCTATCGCAAAATTCGAATCCACTTTGAAAGAACTGGAGGGCTATGGGCCGGAGGTTAGTATCATTGGACACGTAAACTGTGCTGTAGGTGCCTCGCCACTTTACCACAAAACCCAGAAGCTCCTCGATATATGGAATATTTATCAATGTAGTCAACTGATAGGACAGCCTTCACGGATAACTTAAGACACACGTAGCGCAATTGACTTGTTCCTAACAAATGATCCTCAAAGATTTTCCCATAGTGGGGTATCTGACCTTTGGATAAGAGATCATTGTCTCGTGTATGCAATTAGGAAAATCAGCCTACCTGAATCTACTACAAAGATTAAAACAAGTGGATGTTTCGAAAAATTCGATCCAGTAAGCTTTAGAAATGACCTTGCAATGGCACCATGTTACCTTGTTGCAGCTGAAAGTGACCCAAACAAGGCATGAGGTATATGGAAACAAATTTTTGAATACATTGCTGACAGTCATGCTCCTCTAAAGAAAAAGAGAGTAAGGGGAAGTTCTGTGCCCTGGATTACACCCTAACTGAAACACGATATGTTTGAACGGGACAGGCTTCAAAAAGTGGCTTCAAGATCTCAAAGTGATACTGACTGGACTAGATACAAACAGCGAAAAAACAAAGTTAATCATACTATCAAGGAAGCAAAAACAGCGTTACTAAAGTAATTATTTTAGGGATAACTCTGGAAATATCAAAAACATCTAAACGCTATGCTTGGGAATGAATCTAAAATCACCGCAATAAACGAAATTAAAAACCAGAGTCCAATTGTCATACCTATAAATCTCCTAGGGATATCAGTAGGATTTTAAACAAAAATTTCTCTGAAATTGGACCAACTTTGGCCGCTGAGATTCCAGACACACCTATAAGGTGCACGGATTATTTTAAACCCACTTAATCTACCTTTTTTCTCAAACCAGCTACTTGTGCTGAAATTTTTAAATTCATCAACAGTCTCCCTTTAAACAAGGCTAGTGGGCTTGACAACATATCTGTAGGCCTCTTAAAAGAGGCAGCACCAATAGTTACCTCTTCTCTGACTTTCATAATCAGTCTTTCAATTTTTTGTCAAACTGCTCCAGACGAATGGAAGCATACTAGCGTTTCCCCAGTTTTCAAAGAGGGTGCCAAAGTTGACCCTAGTAATTACCGACCAATCTCAGTTTTACCTGTTGTCAGTAAACTGGTTAGGGAGTTGTATTCCATCAATTGTAGGGGTACCTAAACTATAATAACCTTCTGACAGAATCACAATGAGGTTTCAGGCCAATGTTTTCCACAGAAACTTTCGTATTAGAGGAGACAAATGAGCGGATTAAGAATATAGATAAATCTCTCCTAAATGGTGTAATATTTTTGGATCTAAAGAAAGCCTTTGACACCATGGACCATGCTATTCTCCTACTGACAGAAACTCGAGTTTTATGGAGTTAGGTCCCAAACACTTGCATGGTTTAAATCATATCTTACTGGACGGAAAAAGAAAAGTTAACGATGAACTTTCTGATTTCTGTATGTTAACAAGTGGAATTCCTCAAGGATCAATTCTTGGCCCCTCTTGTTTGTTTTATATATATATGACCTTCCCTTATGCCAACTGTACTCAAGGCCCACAGTGTATGCGGATGGCACTACTTTAACGTGCTCAGCCGAAAGTGCTGATACTTTACAAGTTCAAAGGAATTCCTATCTAAGCAAAATTCCGACGTGGCTTAAGGTAAATAAGCTTACTCTAAACGTCAAAAAGACCAAATAAATGTTGAGTAGGAGTCGTCCTAAACTTGAACTACTGTCAGACAATTTCACAGTTGTGGTTAATAACATACACATAGAAAGGGTGACTGTTTATAAATCTCTTGGAGTCTCAATTGATGAAAATCTCTTGTGGGAAACACACATTGATGAGATTTCAAAGAAGATATCAGCAGGCCTATCGATAGTTCTAAAGCGGAAGTCGAACCATGCCGTTCAAAACTAGAGAAACCATGTACAAAGCTCTTATCGTGCCCTCTTTGATTGCTTTAGCTGTGTATGGGGATATATAGGGAAAGGATTATCAAAAAAACTTCAGAAACTCCAAAATAGAGCTGCTAGAATAGTGACTTTATCAAATGATGACACACGATTTAAAGATTTATAGGATAAACTGGGTTTGGAAGTACTAGAAGATAGAAGAATAAGACAATTCGTTATTCTAATGTACAAGATAACTCATAATATTTTCCCGCCGTATGATGAATGTCTCTGATGTATTCACTCTTATAATCTAAGAAATTCATCAGTAGACTTGTATGTCCGTAAACCTTAGATAGAGATAGGAAAACATAGCCTTCACTACAGAGGATCGGTCCTCTGGAATAAACTTCCAATAGAAGCAAGAGAACAGGAAAGCTTAGACCTTTTAAATCATTTTATAGAGATAATACTTTTTGCCAAGTCATATAATAATTGTGTCTTCGCAGAGAGCATAAATTAAATTATTTTTAGTGCGCATACACAGCTGTCACTTTAGTGTTTGTAATTAGAAATTAATTACAAACGCAGGACTTTGAAATGGCCACAGCTGCGTCAGGTCGACCTTGGCGTAGAATTCACGGGCTCCGTCACGTAAGAAATGGAAAAACACAAAACAAACATTCGCCGTGGGCGCTTGGAGATTCACCGGGACCAACCGATCATGAAAAGATATAACCGCATCCTTGCTAAGCGCCTGTTCGGGCACCAGTATGCTGTTGAAATGCGCCTTCCTCAGAGCCATAGATATTCCGCATGGGTCGTTTGGCTTCCTGCATCGGTCTCTGCTCTGAGCGGAGAAGTCACTCGCCTCACAGGCAAAAAACCCGTTGCGGCCATCAAAGAAAAAGCCGTTTATTCCAAACCCTCTACTCCTTATCACTGACCTGTTAGCGTTCGCAAAAAAATGGCTCCCCTCCGATACAGCTGTGCGCTATCTCTACCAACCCGGAGAGCTTGAAGACGGAGGGAAAAGAGCCACGGATCCGATCTGGTCTTTGAAAGTCTAACACATCGAAAAACCGTGACCAAACCCAATGAACCGATTTTGTGTTATTTGCACGATGGGCTCAAACGTGGTTTCGTTTGCGAAGAGCTGGTTATCGTGCTTGCCGACACCGAGCTTCCGCCGCTTGAGAGATGATATTCGATCGGCTCGTCAATCTCTTCCATATCTTGAAACCACACCAAGCGCAGATCTTTCCTCAAGGCGCCTTCACTCGTTGTGTACTTCACGGTCGTGTGCCTTTGCAAAGCGTCGATCTCCTTACCATAGGAGCTGTTCCCCAAAAGCTTGAATACCTCGGCAAGCAATGCCTGCTCTGAATTTTGATCGCCCTTACCCCTGTTCTCCGTGACTTTGTTTACGAAGAACACGAAGATTTTTTGCGGAACATTGCCAGTGGTTCGGTGAACAGTTGTAATATTCAAACCATGGTAGAGATACCATTTCAGCAGTTCACGTCCAACGGGATCTTTTGGGTTAAAAGGGCGCCAACCAGCTTTCGTTGGTCGTGCATAGGTTTGCGTTTGCTATGCGCCAAGTAGTCTTTCATGTGCTACGGTATAGTCTCGCTTAGAAGGGGTTTGTTTTAAAACAACGGCGTCATTTGTTCGAACTTCGTCCATAACTCTCTTGGCACATCGATGTCCACTAAGGCGAATTCAAACCATCTGTCTCTCTGCAGAACTTCAATAAACTTTTCGACGTTCCTTGGCGTTTGCGCCTATTATGCAACGACCTCCATTGTGCTTGGATACAGCGGGTTGGCGTCGTAGGCCAGAACTCTTGGACACATCTTCGCGTCTTGGAACTTGTGCGTACGGATTCTCGTTTTCGACATAACACCAGGCTCGGCCCTCTGACAACTGCGCCTTTGAAAATTTCGTAGCCCTTCTCCTCTGGAGAGTACAACTCCGGAGAGTCTCTTGTTAAGCGTACCACGAAGGAGATATTTCATTGAGACTCCTGGCAGAGGTACCGCATCTTTCAAAATATCTATTCTCAGCCCCGTGTAGGAATGTCGGATTGACTCCAAGGCTTCAAGAAAAGGCTCGAAATCCAGATTGTTGTAAAAGGGCAACAAGTCCTTAAAAGTTTGCATCCCTTTTTCCTGCCAGATTCGCTGACTAGCCCTGTACGCTTCTTCGGAGAGAGTCATCTCATTTTTCAGCTCGGAAAACCACTCTTCGTTCGGCAGCAGTCCCGGGAAGTCCAACTTTTCGGCTGTTTCAAACCACTCGTCGGAAAACCACAATTTGGAGAGCTTGGCACCGTACGTTTTCATCCATTTTTCCTGACCAGTGCCGGGGCTGCTGTAGCTACAGATTTCCAGAAACGTCGCCACTGACATGTACATGACCTTGTTCTGTTTTTTGGCCAGTTTGACATCACTGTTTTGGGCGATTTGGGTCACAAAGTGCTCTTTTTGTCAGAATCAAATCATAACGCCCGGAGTTGAAACCCAAAACTAGGGTTTGAAAACGCCATTGGCTGATGCGTGTTTGTTGCCGCTTCGGCAGAAATTCGATTTCCTCTGGAATGCATCGCCGCATGTCTTCTCGGATGGCCGCGGCCCGACACTCAAGCGCCTCTCAGAATCTCCGGATCAGCTCTTTAGGATCTTTGCTGCTGATGTGCTCTGGCACTCTATCCAAAATGTCGGCCAACTAAACAGACATCGGCACGTGCTCGCTTTCGAACAACAGATCATTCATCGCTTGCTTCCGTTTGCTCGTGTCCAGCAACGCCTCGATATCGAACACTATGGCATGCGGAAAAGTTTCCTTTTTTTTTTTCGGACACATTGGTCTTTCTTTGAAATCATGCTCCCAACACTTGATCAGTTCGAAACCCTCGTCAAGAATCGCCCTCCTTCTATCCAACGTTCTTGCAAACTACATCTCTCTTGTCAGCCCTCTCCTGCCTTGCTTTGTTTTTTCGAAAGCGACCACTTCCTTGCGCCGTCCTTGAAAACACTCTGGACAGTCATGCCAATGGCAGCAATGGAACTGAAACACCGCGTTTGTTTCCCAACAAAAACCATCCACTGGATATCCTGCAATTCTTCTTTCCCCACCTTGGCCACACATTTTATGATGGATATGCACACCCCTCCATTGGCCTCGTGTTTCGTCCAGCTGACCGCCTTTCCCACATACGCCCTGTGGCCGTAGAACGGTTTTTCGTTAGCAGTTTCGGGCGGCTGGATTCGCTCTCCTCGACACACCACTTTAGAAACTCCTCTCGCAAAAACCTCTGCATGCCACCGCAAATGGCGTTTTTTGGTGAATCTTGCTTGACATTCGGCACATGCATAATATTTCGTCACTTTGTCGAGCTTCGTGATCAACAAACCGTGCTCTTCGTAAATGCCAATGTCCATCTGGGGCAACCGGATCTTGTCAAAGCGTGAAGGTAAATATTTCAACGCAAAGGCTCCTTCAGCGTCAATCTCATATCCTGCAAACCCCTGCTGGAAATGATTTTCGATCAAAGGAAAATGACTTTTGTATATCCGTCCTCGAACTCGATGCTTGTCGAAAAAGCTTGCGGCCAACTCGCGAGTTTTTCTTGTGTTAGGAACTCGATGCACCCGTTGATGAACCGCAATGCATCTGAAAATACAAAGCTCGTCGGCGTACTTATCAAGCGCTAACAAACACCTTTTGTATCGAAGCCAATCTGGCAATCGCCCCGCTCCAATATGCAGAGGAGCTTGCAGGTCCCCGATAATTTTCACCTCAACCAGAAGGTTCGCCTCAAAAACCCATTTCGTTCCTGGGCGCTATATGTTTTCGCTCTGGAGGCTGTTTTCTTCTTTTTCTTCCAACAACAGTCTCGCTTCCGACATTCTTTTAAACCAGGCGCTTTGTTTGTTCTGAAAATAGGCCATTGTTTCCTCCGTTTCAATGTTCCGAAGCTAATAGGCATAGCTGTGTTTGATCACAAAACTGTTTCTCACTCTCTCTTTGATTCCGCGAATCATCTGTGGAGTCAAATCGTTGTTTACATCTTTGAAAAAACACCATTACGCGATTCTTCTTCCGCTCTCCACTTCATCCTCCCCTAAAAATTCCGCAATCAGGTTATTCTAGAAAGGTGGAAGTGTAGCTTCCGCACGTCCTTCCAAAATATCAATCCACTTTGTTGGCGCCGATTCGTCTTTTTCATAATGCATCGAATAAAAGGGATGAAATCTTTCCACCCCCTTGCAGGTTTGGTGTCTTGTATCTTTTTGGTTTCCGTAGGCCGTTTTGGCTGATGTGCCCTGGGAAAAAGCGGGCTCAGAAGCCTGTGCTTTGTTTCGGTGGCGATCGGTTCATGCAAAATATTTTATACCACAATTTGAAGTGATGATTCTGCGTTCCCTTCCTGCAGAGGCCACTCCACATCATCGTCCTTCGTGAAATCGGCACCCAGAGCGTTCTCTGAAGCCATTAGGCAGACATTTTGCCAATCTTTAATATGCTGCTCGCGATCTGTGTGCGCCGCAGCAAATGCGAAAAATCTGTTCGCCATGGCCGGACCCGTAGCCGGGGTGTGCGGCATCATCGGCGAATTCATTCTCGAGAAGAAATGCCCGCTGACGCGCCAGTGCCGCCGACCCCCCCGAGTAGTAGAGTCGGGGTCACAAATGTGTATACTTTTTTGCACTCGTGGACTACGGAGGGCGAGCAACGTGATCCCTCCGTAGTCCACGAGCCCACAAAAAACGTGTACACATTTTGACCCCGACTCTACTACTTCCCGCGATATTTGACTTGTTAAAAGTACATGTATGAGTAGACAAGTGTTTAGAAACGTGCTGGAGGTCTTCTAAAACCTCTATTTTTGTAGTACGAGCACAACGCCAAAACGCCTGAAAATAGGTGTTTTTTCAAACGAAAACAAATTAGCGTAGAGGAGGTCATAAAAAGAATACTTAAATATTTAACATTATGACTGTACTGCCAAACTCTTGCATTTCAGAGAATGCCACGGAACAGGGACACACAGATCTTATATCAGAGCTGGAGCTAATGAAGACCATTGGAAAACACAAGAACATAATCAATTTGATTGCAGCCTGCACTCAAGGAGGTTAGTTGACGGAGAAAACATGTCATGTTTAACTGACGCGAATCGTCTTTGACCGAGTGGAGAAATTGGAGTTCTTTTGCCGCAAACAAGAGAAAATTTATCCCTTCTCTAAACTTGACTAACACTCTTTGCCACGCTGGGTAATCTATTTTTTATAACGTTATGGCTAAGATTGAAAACTGGTCATGAGAACATTGTATCCAGCCTGAGACAAAAATATACAACTACTTTTATTCACTACTTCTGCACTTGTGTTTGCTTAAATCACAGTCGGTATTCAGAAGTTATATATTACTTAAAGTAAGAACATTGCAGATAAAGACAAAGAGATAGAATTCCGACGATTTCGCATAATTAGACGTGTGTGTTTTTTTAAAAGGATGAATTTTTAAAATGGTAAACTGTTACCATTTCTCTTTATCCTCAGGTCCGCTGTATGTAGTAGTAGAATATGCTCTAAATGGTAACTTGAGACAATTTTTGAGAACAAGGAGGCCTACCAGGGAATACCCCACCCTATTAACTGCAGTGAGAGAGAGGGGGCCAGTCAGAGAGAACGGTTCAACACTGACGCACGTGGACCTGGTTTCCTTCTCTTATCAGGTCTGCAGAGGAATGGAATATCTTCGAAAAAGGTATGTGTCAAGGTGCCGTAGTTTTCAGATGACTGAATGAGTGAGCGTCCTACACACACTATGTCCAAACTCATAAGGATATGAATACACTTCAGGATAGCTCAGGTGTTGTTGTCGATACAAATTTTATGCCA
>CALNXK010000011.1:4927500-4930000 GCA_942486035.1 Porites lobata | reverse complement strand
CTAGTATTGGATATTTACCGAGGTCGCGAAGCAGTTGGGAAACTGTTGCCAACGATTACAATTTTGGCGCGCGATGACCGACCGGCCGCGGTCGTCGCTTTTTCTTAGCGACAAATACAATTATTCACAATTATTCACCGAAGTGGAGGTGGCTAGTATTGGATATTTACCGAGGTCGCGAAGCAGTTGCGAAACTGTTGCCAACGATTACAATTTTGGCGCGCGATGACCGACCGGCCGCGGTCGTCGCTTTTTCTTAGCGACAAATAAAACTTTTGAAGGCGTTTGTTTAGCTCTTGCGGGGAAGTTTCTTCAAAAGGAGTTGTGAATTCTTTTTGTATTTAAAATAATTCTGTAAAAAAAGATTATTAAATTTAGTTTTAAGCTTATTTATGAACAAGTCAACTAAATAAAGTAACGCAAGACTTAAGCTTAATTTGCATTCGTAAACAAAAAATTTTTCACCGGTTTTATCGATAAATTCAAGTCAAAAAGACAAAAAGCTTTACCTGTTAAAACTTCCAAACCGAACTTCGTCACCTTCTTCATGTATTTCGGAAATAGCTTGCTTGATTAGTTGTGAAATTTCCTAGTTTGTTACGGCAGCAAACCGGGAAGGCATTTTGCTCTCAACCTACGCGAGTTTGGCGTCGCTGGCTCGGAGGAACTGGAGGTGAATCAGTGAATAGTGCAGCATATTCACTGATTGAGTAGCCAATCAGAGCGCGCGAAAAACACTATCCACTGTTTTAGTATATACTAAACACGAATGTACACTGCGAGATGGCAGATTATTCGTTCCCGCATGAAAAATCACATGAGAGGGCTCAAAATCGGCATAGATGCTATCTATCATACAGTAAACACCCGCATATAAGAACAAATGGATTAAGAACACCAGGCTGAAATTTGGCCAATAAAGCCCCATTTTTATAAGAACAAGTTCAGCCTGAAAATTGTAACATTTTCTTATAACATGGACAAAGTGTCATAATTACAAAACATGTAAGTTTATGTTTGCTGTCAGATAACTTCATTTGTTAATATAATCAAATTACAGAATAATAATTTATTTATTTTCCTAAAATATGCTAAATATACCTTAAGCAACATGGTTTGGATAGTATTACTAAATAAAAATTTAAGAACATTTTAGAAACATTTTGAGGCTGATTTGTCATTAAGCACCCGATAAATATGGACTCAATCAGCCTGACCTCCCAAATCGTGTGTTCTTATATGCCGGTGTTTACTGCACTGCAAATTTGATCGCCAGTCTTACCTG
Organism: Porites lobata; assembly: GCA_942486035.1. NCBI lineage: Eukaryota > Metazoa > Cnidaria > Anthozoa > Scleractinia > Poritidae > Porites > Porites lobata. The sequence goes on along the minus strand of CALNXK010000011.1, from coordinate 4,928,715 downwards.
GGAACGAGCGGTTGTAGACCGATTTCTTGGAGAGTTTTTTTGGGTCGATATGTTTAATCATAGATTCTCCAATATACCGGGTTTCGACTTGTCCAAGCTGAGGCCATGTCTTGGCGTTGTTACAGGCTGTTCAAGTGGCTCGTCGACTGTAGTGGTTTGGGAACCGATTATTTCTGACCTTTTGTCTATTCTGTGACCACTTAGAGCGGAGAAGCGATTGTCTGTTGTTGTTGTTGTTTCAAAAGGTGTTGCTCTTGGTCTAATTGTTCGAAAAGTTTGAGTGCTCGGACTTTGCATATCATTAACTGGAGCAGATGATTCAAATTCTTTCATTAACTTTCTCATTTCTTCGTTTTGAGCGCGTAGATCGTCGTTTTCTCTCTCTAGAGCTTCTTCTACTTTGGATTGTAGTCCTTCGTAGGTGCTTGCGTTGATTGCCTCTTTCATTTTGTCTTGCCGTTTCACCAACTCCGTTGAAAAACCATTGATGTCCGCTCACTGGCTTTTAACCGCATTCGTGACATTTTCTAGTTTACAAATGCTCACTAAAGTATGGAATAATAGATCATCTTTGTCTGGTTTGAGATATCGAACCTCCTGGCTAAATTGTCCCTCTGTTTCCTCAGGTTCGACATTAATACATTGCTGTTGTAAGAATTCAATTGCCTCGTTAGACTAAAGAAGATTTTGTATATTTGGTCAGGTTTTCCATTCACAAGTCCTTTCACTTCTTCCAAAGAATGAAGTATCCTGGTTTTAGTTACTTTGGCAAAAGCATAAATATTTTTTTCCTTTTTAGTATCCATTGAAGTGGAAAAAGCCATGATGTCAAGAAGATTATAATTCGCTACCCTTCGAGCCTGCTCCGTTCCTTTATATACGCGCGTGCTACTACACAAAAACGGGCGATTTTGATGAATATGGCGAATATGGCAGAAATGGCCCTAGCTAATTTTCGGATTTTTGGTATTTTTGACAGAATTGCCATTTTCGTCAAAAAGGACCCTTTTAGCAATCTAATTTGAATATTCGCTAAAACCATTGCAATTTTTTCGCCAGATGCGCCATTTTTGTCGCATTGCCAAATTTGCCATTTTTTGTCAAAATCACCACCATTAAAGGGGTCCCTTTGAACATCTCATTACAAGTTCGCCACATCTTTGGCGAATTTTCGCCAAATTCGTCATTTTCACCATATTCGCCATTTTCATCAAA
>CALNXK010000011.1:4912500-4922500 GCA_942486035.1 Porites lobata | reverse complement strand
CACTCAACTTAAAAATTTCTAGACTGAAATGACACCGGTTTGAAACTTCACGAGGTCAGATTACTGAATAAATGTTCTAAAATTTACGTCATTTTAAATTTGGACTCGTTGGAATGCTCCTAGGGACCATTAACTTACTGCCCAGCGTCAGATAAAGGCTCTTAATCGGCCTTTGAATGAGTTTTATTGTTTTAAATTGCCAAGTAGTAGAATGAGTTGATAATTTTGCTTACCCGGTTTTCAAAAATCCAGGTATAAATTGCACAGAAATCACAAAGGAGCAACTCTAAAGATTCGTTAAAGATCAGTGAAATGTTTCTCACGATTCTCTCATACATGCATGTTCTTTGTTGAGGAGCTCATTTGGTAAAAAAGCACCTTTTTAGGTATAATCATCCTCATATTCTTCTTATGTGCTCTGAGGCATTGTAGAGTGATGACAGGCTATTATGTGACATTGAAACATCAGGCAAAACCCAGAACCATTGCCTGAAAAGTGTTTGCAACTTTAAAGTAACTCGATTCTACTTAATTTTGCTTTGCAACAACATAATTGGACTTCAGGCACTTATTCAATTGTTATAATGATAATACAAAGAAAGCCTGCTTGTTGGGAACAGCAAAGAAGGACCCTAGACACCTAAAGCTACAGGAAATAGCTTGATGACCTAGGGATACGTGACCACCGATACAACTAGTGGTGTGCGATATGAACATCAATAATAGTAATAATAATTTGACAAGTCTCTCTGACAAGTCTCGGTGTATGTCATTACAGCTTTGTCGCATAGTTTACGTGATTCATTACTCATTACAGGAAGAAATTCATCAGAAAGTGTCGCTTATGATTCCATTGACAACCAGAGCTTCAAATTCCGCGTTAGTGTCGCCGTCAACTCCGCGAAACACTGGAGGAACTGAACATGAAATGGAGAAAGATGGTAGGAACAATGACAGTGTGTCCCCTCATCATGATACCAACGTTATTTGGGAAGTCCGTAATCCATCGACACACAGGAGACAATTATTAAAAAGAGGACAGGAACCCCAGAGCCCTGAGATAGCGGCCGATAAAAAGAAATTTAGAGATACCCCTTTTCCTCGGGTACCAATACAGAGCAACGTGTGACGATAGATTATAAAGAATTGGCGTCGAATATTGTTTGATCAATTACGTTTTTTAGTAACTGAACTACCACTACGTTTCCTTTATTCAGTCGGTCAAAATGAAGACTTTTTGGTCAATTTTTTAAAATGATTTTCAAAAACGAACGCACCTAAGGGCTAACTGTGATAAACGACTGTTCTTTCGTAACGTGTAATAATTGTCGTAATTTGTAATAGCTGTCGTAATTTGTAATAATTTGTCGTAATTTGGTAATAATACAAATAATGATGGTAAAAGGAATAATAATGGGAATAAATAAATCCTCAATTTGTCCTTTATAGTCAGGGGAAGTTTCGCGCCATTTTCAGCTACCCAGATGGAGGGGTGGACCACTTTGGGCCAACTCCCCTCCTTCTGTCGGTGTTTGTACCTTATAATTTGCATTTATGTAAACATTCAAACCAGGGGTGTGGGGTTGCAGAGGATGTGATTGTCAAATCCCTACTGAAAAAGACTTAAAAGACATCAAACCTGAATGCATTAGGTCAAGCTATAAGAAAAATTGTTAATTTTTTGGTTTTTCAGTGAATGATTCTTACAAAAATGAGACAATAACTAAAACTGATAAAAATTGGACAGTTGTATACAATGTCTTACTCGCTGATAAGCTTTAAAGTCTTGCTCTCAATCCTTATATTCAGAATTGTATCTTAGTTTTCTTTCTGATAGGCAACAAAGAGTTGTATATAATAACAGCTTCGTCGGAGAATGGAAAGATGTCAATAAGGGTACGACCCAAGGGTCTGTCAGCGGGCCTTATTTATTCAATGTTTTCCTGAATGGTCTTAATATTCAATTACAAGGTGTTGACACAGTTATTAAATATGCCGATGATATTGCAATCCCGTTGTGGAAAGATGGAGTTGATCAGTTACCGGAAGTGGAGGGCAATTTTTGAAGGTTGGTCTGAAAATAACTCCATGTCAAGTAATCCTGGAAAAAGCAAAGAACTCACCATCCGTAAAAAAGGGTTTGTAGAGGAACTGTGTAAAATACATAACATTCTGCAATACAGCGAGCTTAAACTATTAGGTGTGGTATTCCAGTACAATTGTAAATACGCAAGTCACGTGCCTGAAAAGATTGTTAAGGCTAATAAATGCTTGCACGTAATAAGAACTCTTCGGCACGAGCGGCACAATCAGGAGGAGCTGGATTATCTGTTTCAATCAATTGTTATGCCGCAAAAAATGGACCGCAAATGATCCCAACGAAAAATAAGAATGGCTTGGACTCAATGTAGCGGATCATTGTGTTAATTCTATCGTTATTTTAAAAAAAGTGGTTTAGGTAAAATTTTGCTTCTCAAATGAAAAACACATTCAAGACTTTGTTCAAATAAAAGCAACAAGAAATAAACTTTAACACACCAATTTTGAAACATCACTAAATCTGAAAGAAACAAGAAAATAGCCAAACATGGCCGTGTACCACAGAACCTCGCGAAGCTCGGGGGGCATAAAATATCAGGGATGGAAGGGGGAGAGAATTGGAGTAAATTGGGTAGCTTGGGAGGGCGAGTTTCAACACTGGCTTTAATATTGGAAGGTGAGATGTAGTTAATCGCCTTTTGGTGGGAGTAAATTCCAACCCAGTGCTCTTTTATTAAAAAGGATTTTCTGGGATTTTAATGGGGTTGGTGTTGTTAAGGAAGGGTAGCCAATGTTTCATAAGTCCCATCCCATGTCCACCCCATTTGATCCTCCTACACGTGTAATTATAGTAAACGAAAATGGGTGTGATAGTGAATAACTGCAGGCGAATATGCAGCAAACACATCGTATCTTTAATGTGTAACAATAATTACTTGTGAAGTGTGTCATTAGTAGTGAGTGGATGAAATGGTAGGAGATAATGCTGCAGTGAAAATAACAAGTAAATGCTGGCAATTGGAGAAAAGAATATTTATTGCAAAGTGAATTACAGCAAGAGAGTGTCTGCACTTGTTGTAATACATAATCACACTTGACAACTATTTGTTTGAAACAGTAAGGTGTAAACATAATCACTTACACTAAAATAGAAATTACATCCATGTAGCAATGTGATATTTTTCCTATTTGACCAATTTTTTTCCTTTCCCCCCCCCTGCGGAGTCTGGTCCGGGGCTATGTCATTGAGGATACAGTTGAGGAGAACTATGAAAGTGATCAGGACTCATGATTATGAATATGCGGTACCCTCATTAGCACTGAATCATCACCGTAAAAAATACCAATTCATTTATGAAAGTGTTTATAGTATTTGTGTACATGCATGCGAAACAAATACTCATGCAAGATTGAATTTGTATGAAATGTCCACAAACAAGTAACGTTGAAGGTGATCAGTATTTCAATTCCCAACAAGCATGAGCTTGTTGAGACATGGTTGCCAGAGGCATAGTTTTTAAATTCTCAGACTGGAAGTCAAATGTACACTTTCCCTGACCAAATGAATTGACAATTTGTGCAGATATTAATGGATTCCAAATTCCAGTCAAAACTTCGTGTACTGGACACAGATGATGTAAAGAAAAAGACTTCTTTGTTCTCTGTTCAGGGAAAATCTGCTTGGTATGTTTTCATGGTTCTTTGTTCTTTTGTTTTATATGTCATCTGTGTCTTTTACACAAAATAACTGCCCAAACTCCCATCACAGCCATCCTGTCCACCTATTTAATACATGAATTTCTCGTGAATGTAAAGTGCAGAATGTATTGATCTCATAGGAAATCCTATATCTGCTTGTCGTTTGATTTCTTGATACAATATTCTGCCAATGGAACATGTCTAACTTCGGTGAGTATACGGGAATATGTCACCTCTCTCTGCCTTCTTTGAAGGAGTTACTAACTTAGAATCTGGGGGAATGTTACGTTATATAGTTTACTGTAATAACAAAACAGCAAACAACAATATTTCGGACCGATAGTTCGAACGGTAATGCCGTTCTTCTTCGAGGGATTTATTGAAGAAAAACGGAAAGTCGTTTCAAGTATTTATATGTAGTTAAAAAGAGGTACAGTTGGAAATTTGATACGAGTGAAAATATAAAATGAATAGGCCAATAAACTAAACAATTCAGTATTTGATAAATGCCCAGGCTAGTTTAGAACGTCAAAAAAGTTAAAATAAGGCAAAAATATACATAAAAATATATCATATCATATTAAAATACATAAGAATTGTTAATTATTTTTACGTCATGTTCCATGCATTATATGATATGATGTATTTTTATATAAATCATTTCTCCTTATATTAAGTGGTGGCCAATTCCATTAAGTCGAATAAGTCCTGAGTCCCCAGAAAAAGTATAAATAAACGAAACAAAACAAGAAGAAACTGAACAAACAAGGACGGCCGGTTTACTAGATATTATTCTGATTTTAGAGCTGAGGTCCTCCAAATTTACAAGTTTTGAACCCAGATGATTCTAGGAGGTAATTAAAGTAAGCAAAGAGGACTCCTACAAATCTACTTGAAAAACCAAGATGGCGTTCGCCAGCGACAGAGTTTCCTAATGAAATATGTGCCATATTCCATGATGGTCACAGACATTAGTGGATGTATTAATGAGTTGCAATTTCACGCCCTGATAACATGCAATTACATGAACTCATATCATTTTGACCCAAATTTTAATTTGTTAAGCCCGGACTCAATGGCTTAAAGGCAGCTACGCCACTGTCAGCGCTAAATTCTGTCGGGGACTTTTCTGCTTCTGGTCACCCCCGGCAGAGTTTAAAAAATATTGGTATGTTATATGAAACGTCTGAGCCAGGATAACAACAACTAAGTAGTATTTTGAAACCGTAGAAGAGCCATCGTTCCCACTTCTGTCTTCTACCACCTATGATCCCTTCGGGAAAGGAATGATCGTGTTTTCTACACTTGCTTTGACGATCAATCTCTTATATTAGGACCTATTAGGAGCTGAAGTTGCACTTGCAGACGGTTTTCACCATCCTGTAGCTACGAAAAGGGACCTGCATTTAGCATAAGAAGTACTTTCCTTAATCTTCTTACAAAATTTAATTGATCCATACATTAGTTATCGCAATCGTTCACCCTGCAACCTGCACCCTGAAACATAGGAAAATCCCATACATTCTAAAAAAAAAAGCGTGATAACACAAATCCATACGGAAATCATTGTTACTGATGTCGATGTTGGTACTAATGCTACTACCCGGGTAGTAGCAGCCATCTTTAGAAGACACAACTTAAAGAAGTGTACTACTACTTTTTCTTGATCAGGTTAGGTAACAAAAAACCGAACTTGAATCATGGCGGAATCAGGGGACCCAACGAGGATATAGTTCGAAACCACATAAAAATAGCATTTTTAAACATATTTTAGCATTTAAACGGTAGAAATAGGCATATTTTTATCCCCTAAAAATTTTTCATCTGTTCGGATTTCCTAGCTGAAAGTCTAGTGATCCGAAAATTATAGGGATAAAAACTTAGCTTTTCGAAAATTTCAGCTAGAAAAAAGGCTTCCAAAAATTTCGAGGTGAACTTTTCAGGGTAAGAATCTGTTGAAGATGGGCAATCACACCATTTTTAGATGTTTAAAAATCTTAGGAGAGGCTACGCTGCATTACGGAATCGCGCCTGTAGATACGCGTCGCTAGTAAATGCAAATTTTTCTGTCAATCAAATGTGTCCTATTATTTGTAGGTGGAAATTGGTAAAACATCGTTATTGTTTTGGAGACAATAGAAGAACAAAAGATAACAGAGAGATCAAGTTATGCGGTCTTAAAGCGTGTTGCGTGACTTAAATCAGTTGGAGCATTTCTCCTTGCTTTCCCGCATTAAAACGTTGGAATGAAAAGTCTGAAGCTTAGCTTTTAAAATCTTGATAGCCAAAATAAAAGGGGTGCCCCAAAAGGCAAGCATTTGGGAATTCAATATCGATATTTTTGTCTCCAGCGAAATCCGGCGGATGAACAGTAATTTGCATGTAAGCGTAAGTGAAGCGAAATAGATAGAAATTGCCGTGGTTGTAAACACAACGTTTCCTCGAAGTTTTTTCCTTTTGAAAGCGTAAATTCGCATGAAAGAACTCAGCTTGCACAAAATAATATAAAATGAAACGAATCAAATCGAAAAGTGGTAAAAAAAGTCAGGACATTTCAATTCGATGGAAAGTAAGTGATTGGGTAGGTGATTTGCATACTGATAAAAATAACGTCTAGCGCAGTTCAAAACCGTTCGGCTTCCTGAATTGTTTTCCTGGAATTCTATACATTCTGCTGGCCTAAATCGTTAAAATATGTTATGAAGTCAAAATGTTTATCAAGTTGAGCGTTTGCATTTCCTTATAAAACAGAGAGTAGCGCAAAAGCTTCGATCTATAGATTTTCTTAAGTTAAATTACCTTTGTATCGTGGAAACAATACCCTAACACTTGAGTCTTGAATCAAAGGACGCGACATGCGTCGGCTCCCTTTGTGAGCGCGCAAATAGTCATGGGACCCGCGATTTTGCGGGCGACACGGATCTACAGGCGCCGTTCCGTAATGGCAACAGAGGCTCTTCGATATTCTTAGGAAGATCGAACGGCCTCTGCTCGCATGGTAAGGAGAGGCAGGCAAGCCAGAAATTTTACAACAAATGTTCCGAAAATTCTAGATCTCAAATCGTCTTCCGAACAGGTATTTTGCGAAAATTGATGTTGGCTGCCACTGCTGAATTAAAATGCCTGTGCCATGCCATAATGCATGCTCTTAGGGTATGGTAGTATCAAGCCTGCTCATTCCCGATGCAGAGGAACGGTAGGGTGGGGAGGGGAGGCTGACGTCGTTGTTTTAAACAACTTTTGGAATACACATCTACCTGGATTTATGAAAGCTTCTGAACACTGAGTTAGCAAACATATTGTATTTTCTCTCAACTTCACCTGCCTAAGCTTGTTTACTGTGTTGTTTGCTTGTGTCGCATCTTTTTTTGGTTGTTTCGTGGTTAGGGATTTGTGAAGAAGTGGCTGTAGACAGAATCTCGCGAATTCGAGTTTTTTCAACCCCCTTCCCTCCCTAGAGGGTGTTTCTCCGTCCCTACCCAGAATTCTTTGTCTAACACAAGTGACAGTTACCGTATTTCCTGGAATAATAGCCGTCCCTCGATTAATCACTTCCCTCGAATAATCGACCCCCTTAGACGGAAATATTTAAAATATTCGCCTCCTTCGAATAATCGCCCCTCCCCCGCCCCTCTCGCTATCTTCTCTTCCTTTTATCCCCTCCTTGTCAAGTTGAAGTGCAACGAGATTCAACAAAACTGATCAGTGATGATCCAAGCTCTGAAAATTAATCAAGGAACTAAATTTGGAAAACTTAAAACGTCCATGTTCAGTATATTTGACGTGACTATTTTTTGATTTAATAGGAAAATAAAACAAAATATTTAGGTCGTGACTTCCAGTAAGAAATATTTAAAACAATCGCTTTCCTTCGAATAATCGCCCCCTTTTTGTGCGAAAAAAGAAATAATGGACCCCTGCTTTTAGTTATTCTAGGAAATAAGGGATTTGAAATCAGTGCGCTCCCAAAGCTGGTTTCGGTGCCATTTAGCAGTTAATACAGGGTGTCCCAAAAGTTCGTTCCTCTAATTTCATGTACTATAACTTTTGATCAAAACTTTATTTTTACATGAAATTTCTAGAAGATGTTTATTTTTCTATCAAGTACATGTAGTCAGAATTTTAGTAACTGGCATGCCCTTTTTGTTTTTTTAATCACATTCTGTAGCCGTTGCGGCATGAAGTGGAATACAGCGTGTAGACCCACAAATGATCCATTTTGAGCTTTTTTATCACCTGGTGCGCAGGATCCAGTCCAACCCCCAGACAAAATTTGTTTAGTTTAGGAAGCTGAAATAAAAAAAAATAGTTTGGGCATTCATCCAAAAAAGATAATCATCCCGGCCCTCTTCCACAGCAAGGCTTTTGTACTTCCTTACAAATTTGAAACGAGCTGGGCGTTAATTGGCAGGCAATAAGCAGAAGTCTTTTTTTGCCGTCTCAGAGGCCTCTAATTTTAAACATTTTAAACAGCTTTTCATGACCCTTTTATTTGGCTTGCTAACTATGTGAGTGAGCTTCTTTGTGGAGTCTTCTATTTTGTATCTAGCCTTCTTTAAAACTATTTTAGCTGCTTTATTCAGGGCTTTTGGTCTTCCCCTTAGTTTCTTGCCTTCAAAAACTTCATTTCTCCATGATCATTCTACCACCCAGCATTCGGATTTTTCCAGTTTTTTAGCAATTTCTACAACAGATGAGCCAGTAAATCACGCAGCTGAACGTTTTTGCGTTAAGGGGATTTATCTTTCGTGATGTTCACAAAAAACAAGGAAGGAGTTCTAGCAATTCGGGGTATGAAATACAAAAAATATGTGGCTGGAAAATATACTCGCGCACGCGCACCTTTGGTGCGGAAGTACACAAATCGAATATTCGAGTCAAAAGATGGCACAAAAAGGATGCAAATAGTGAATTATATTGAAAGACACAACTTTTGTTGAAATGATTTGCTTACCAAGTCCAATCGTATTGAAATACAGACTTATAAAGTAGAGGAACGAACTTTTGGGACACCCTGTATTTCGTATTTGGTCAACTTGAGAAAAGTTTCCCGGAGAGCAAGCAGAACTCTGAGATGCGACAAAGTTAATAAGATTCGCAGAGTCTGAAGAGTCTGCACCAATATTGTATTGTATAGTAATTTCATTTCATTTAGCAATCACGATCGCCGAAGGCACGGGAAACTGCTACGGGCCGTCCGGGGGCATGCTCTTCCGGAGATTCAGGGTCTCTGGAATAGCATTTTCAGCTTCCCGAGAACATTAATTTCCAGTAATTTTTCTTTGTTGAAGCAATAAATAAATAATTTTCACGCTCTATCGAACCGAAATGAACACATTGAACCGAAGAGCAGAGTGAAAAGCGTGGCCACTGATCAAATTAAACGTGCCTATCAAAATTATTGGGCCCAGCCCCCCCCCCGGCCCCTCCCCATGCTATGGCACTGCAATAGGCTATGTTTTTCCTTGTTATTTGATGATATTTCGCTTACGTTAACTTGAAAAGATTATGCGGGGTTGTGGATAGTGTTATCATCGTCGGGAAAGTAAATGATTGTGTGATTTCCGGATAGTGTTGACAGACAGAACTCGCTTGGTTGAGATGTTGCACTAAAATATTCCGTACCGGGCATTAAAAGGATTCGTCGGTGTTAGCTTAGGTGATTGTGCCTTAGAAAACCACCGTTCTCGACTCCGGAAAATTGGATCTAGGTCTATGTTCAGTGGGCTCTAACGGCATTAAACCGTAGGTCGGGTTTTGCAGACCATGTGATAATTTGTGTACCATGCTTCAATGTCTGTTCTGTGTCATGCAAAAACCTGTCTTTTTACGAAAATAGTAGTGTTTTGCTAGCTATTAAAGTTGTTATGTAAGTCTTAACCAGGCACTTTTTGACTGCATTTCACTGAACCTAAAAAATTCCAGACTGAAATGAAACCGGTTTGAAACTTCACGGAGGCAGATTACTGAGTAAATGTTCCAAAATTTGCGTCATTTTAAATTTGGACTCATTTTCTCATTACTCCGTTACTCGTTACTTGTTACTGCTTTCAGTTACTCTGTTTAGTAACACCCGTCTTTGTTTTAAAACAGCAAGATTTGGATCCCGTCATCATGTTATATACTTTAATGTGTAAGCAACAAAAACGTGTCGGGGAATTTTTTTGTTTCTTGTAAAAGAAGTTTTGCTGACAGGCAGTTTTGTACGATCATCCAACCTCTTATTAGCGTTATTTCTTATTTGTTCTGTAACTTTTGATGG
>CALNXK010000011.1:4890000-4907500 GCA_942486035.1 Porites lobata | reverse complement strand
GAAAATCAGGTTTGTATCATTTGCATAGTATCGCCAAACGTTATATTTTAAGTGTTTTAAATAGAATAATGCACAAAAAGAGGTTGACTCACATTGATCTTTAAAGCTCTGATAGAACCTATACAACTTGCACTAAAAATGAAAGTTGATGTTTTTCTCATCAGCCCATTTGGAGCATGTTCTATATTCTACATTTGGAGATAAACAAAGTTGTCTAAGTTAAAATTTTGTGTGAAACATGGATGGGATCAATTTTTTTTATCAGGGCTCAGGGATCAAAATTTTGGGGAAAATGGGGCTCAGGGATCAAAATAACGGCAAGAAAATAGGGATCAATGGGTCCCGGATATACCATGTTACGACCCTGATACTTCTCTTACTGACAATCGGTCATTTAGAAAATGTTGTTGTTTGCAGTTACACTGGATCATAAAGGGTTGTTATTGATAATGGCATGAACTCTATGCTATTCTATTTGCCCTTTCTGTTGAGTTTTGTATCTTTTTCTGTGCATTTAGGATATGGCTGGATTCTGTTGCGTTTTGCCTTAAACTGCAGGGGGATGAACAAGTAATAGTTTTCCTTATTATTGAAACATGTATTTATTAACCTACTATTATCATTTTAACAACTACCAACCTTTAGATGCTCCAGAAGGCTTTGTTCAAGAGCAAAAAATCAACCGGAGGCACCATAAACTTTATACGTTTATGTGTCGAAAAGCTTTTCGCTCATATGAAAACTCATATCATAGAGATTTAAAAATGTAGAAACTTTTGAAATCTAATATTAAGCAATCCTTTTTCTTAACTTTGACCATTTTTAGGCTTATGACTGCAATCTTGGCAGGCATAATACTTTAATACCTACAGAAAAAAATGGCGCTCCAGTTCAAAGACTCACTTGTTCCAAGAAAAACTTAATGGACTGGATCAGCGTCTAAAAAATGATCTTGAGAAAAAACAAAAGAAACTAAAATGTTTATTTTTAGAAAATAATTACCCAATATACATGGACCATCTTCTTGACCTCGAAATGTGTGTCGCGGAAAAAATAAGATTCGCTCAGTAAAAGTTTAGAACGCTCCACGCGCGGCATAGCGACCAACGCGCGACAAAGAAAACCCCTGTTGTTCGAGCAAACTCTAAGGACCTCTAAGGTCACGTCTCACATTATTACTAGTTTATAAGTCGTGTTTATTTAAAACAATTAAGAGAGTTTTTCTAAACTGCTTGCAGGCCGCCTTTTTTTGCATAGACCATTTTCATGACCGCTAAATGTAAGTCTCAGTGCGGCGGAAAAAATACAATTTTAGAACGCTCCATGTGCGGCATGGTGACCAACGCGCGACGAGGGAAAGAAAGAAAACCCCTGTTGTTCAAGCAAACTCTAAGGTCACGTCTCACAACATTACGAGTTTTTAAGTCGTGTTTATTTCAAACATTTAAGAAAGTCTTTCTGGACTGTTTGCAGCCCGCCTTTTCTCTTAAAATCTGTTTAGTTCTTATTCCAGCTAGCGAGATTGTAAACAACAACTTTAGAATAGAGAATTTACCCTGGGTGCCAGAGACTTTCCATGCCCGCGCTTTCCGTTTTCGGCCAAAGCCTTTCAGTGAAATCAGTGAAGGTCGAGACGCCCGCATTTAGCACTTCACGGCTTTGTAAAGGAAAATAATAGACTGCCCGCAGTTTATAGTCGTTCAAGCAACGAGGCCTTCCGTTGGCAAAATAAATATTGTACTAAAACATTTTGCGTTAACCTTCGCAAACTGACTAAAGAATTCTATGTAAGATTTGGTTTCGGAATAATTGTTACGGCGTGCATTTAGTTTTCCTCGCTTTTAGCCAAATATTTCACTCACAAGAAAAATAGCTTTTAACTCGGCATTTGCAGCTCGCACGCAAAATTGTTCACGCGTTTTACTCGCCGTTTGTCGCGGCTTGCTTTGAAAGGTCCCACGAGTTTTTTTCTGTGTTTCCATTGAGTGCAATGAATCAAATTTCTAATTAATTTGGTTAAGCTGTCAAACGATGACTTGTAAATAAAATGAAACATTCAGTCGTGGTGATTTAGAGAGGATCGTATTCTATGAGTTGTCAACACGTCTTTTGTTTTACATTGCGCAATCGGTCATTTCAGATGACCGACTTCGCAGATCTCTAAGTCTTGCGGGTCCTCATGAAAAATCCTAAAAAAACTGAAAGTGCAATTGTTTAAAAAACTATTGGATTCTTAAGAAAGGCAGTTTTTTTAAAAAAAAGGGGTTCAGGTATCCTCACTCTGGAAGACCTTGGAAATAACTTGAACGTAACACAACCTTGAAGGTATCCGGTAACCTTAGCTTTATAGGTGATGAAAGATGACTCCGGCGGTAGCTTACAGCAAAGACCGCATGTCCCGGACTTTAAAATATTTTCTCCCTTGTTATCTCGTCATTCTCGTCTTTTTGAATGTAAAATGACCTGAAATGAAGTCAACTGAAAGCTTTTGCATATTTAGTCTTGGGTAAGTGTTTTCCACATTGGCTTGTTGTGTCAGTTTAAGCGTTTGACAAAGGTCAGATAAATACGACAGGGACAAGAATTGATGTGATTGTAACTTTATTTTATGGTCTTTTATTTTTCAGGTTGAAATCACTGCTTGCTATTTCATTGGCTTGTTCAACATTCAAAGAACCACGTAAGTAAAGCAAAAGCAACGTATCATACGTTTGTTTAATAAACGCTTATGATAAACTGCCGGTGCTATAAAAGGCACAAAACTTTAAATCGATGACATGCAGTATAAGAGTTAAACACCACCAGAAAGAAGGAGTGGGCAAATTTCGAAAACACGTCAGAGTTCGAAGGGACATGCTCATTGAAAACTACCACATAGCTTTCTGTTTTTGCGATGTACTCCAAGAGTCTCCCATCACAATTTTTCTCTAAGCAGACTTGCCCTGCTGTCGTAGCGTGCTCTATAAGAAAAGCCTCTTGCCGCACACGATTTCTAGCAGTGGAATGTGCTTTGAAAGCAGGTTTGAATCTTTGTGGCTTACCAAGGTGACGGCGTTCTTAGGCCTCAGAACATAACCCTGGCTACCTATTAATTATGTCCCCAATTAGCTTTATCAGCTAAACACATCGACACTTATAAATAAGGTTTTTTCTCGTGTGCTTTGATTGAGTGCAGCGGTGATGAGACTTGACCGAAACAGGAAACCGCGAATGAACTGGACTTGCCTACAAGTCGAGGTCAAATTTTTTCACCAGCGCGAAGTGCGAGCGGTAGATTTTTTTATGTTTTCTGCGGCAAAAGCGAGCGAGAAAGCGGGAGCTCGACTTGTTTCCCCTGCAAAAAATCGCACATAGTCACGACATTTTGGCGCGAACTATTAGACTGCGAGCAGTCTCTTATTTTTCTTTGCAAAGTTACTGAACGCGAGACCCAAGGACGCGAGCGGCAAAGCTGCCAGCCGCTGCTGACTCTTTTGTTTTGTCTGGGGACAACCAAGCTGTCAAGGTAATTTAATTAATCAATAAAACCCGAGTAACTTGAAACGATTTATAAATAGAACAAAAACAACTGAAAAAATTACACTTTCTTTAAATCCGGTAAGATTGCCTTGAATTCGTTTCCCTTGAGGAAATTTACAGTAGTCTTCTTCTGTAAGATATCCTTAAAAGTTTTATTACTGAGATTACTGCTTGGTTCGCTATTGTTTGCAGTTGGTTGTGACGCGTGACTATTTTTATTGCTTGCAATCTCACCACAGACCAGTCAATGATCTGTCAACAGCTGTGCAATTGACCAATCGGTTACTCCGTTTCTGGGCTGACGGAGGGTTTGTTCACTACAAAAGAGTCAGCAGTCCGTGTTTCCTCGTCTGGTCTCAATCTCTTATTGTAATAATAACGTTGTGGTTTGCAATCGCGCTGGATGAGATAAGAACTAGACGTATTTTAAGAGAAAAGGTGGACTGCAAGCAGTCTAGAACTATTTGCGTCGCTGTCGCTTGTGTAGTCGCGTGTGTGCAGTCGCTAGCTGTCAAAGTACAAAAACAAAAACAAAAAACACATCCTTTCCACAGCAATAAGCCTCGATCACTTGTTGTTGATGTTTCCAAACATCTTTGTCGTTCGCTTTCCTTAACCCATACGCGATGTTGCGTAATCTTCTCACTGCGTTTGGAATATCTCCGCGTTCGCTGGTTCAATAAACAATCAGGACTGTATCTTGCACTTTCTTCGCTTTACAGTCTACTCTCTCTTAACGGACACCTCCATAAGACGGACACCTCTGTAAAACGGACATCTAGAGTTTGTCCCTGCCTTTCTTTACTCCCTTTATTTGACTCTCTTTAAGACGGACATCTCTGTAAGTTTGTCCCTACCTTTCTTTACTCCCTTTATTTGACTCTCTATAAGACGGACACCTCTGTAAAATGGACACCTAGAGTTGGTCCCTTCCTTTCTTTACTCCTTCTATTTGACTTTCTTTAAGACGGACATCTCTCTAAGCCGGTCCCAAAGGTGTCCGACTTGGAGAGAGTTGACTTTATTATGTTCGTTCGTTCGTATATCACAATCGTTCTAAACATTCTACCCAAAATTACAGTGCTCACTAGTTTTATTTCTACCACAAGTAAACTCCTTGACGGCGTAAGTCGGGCCGCAAACCGAACTTGGTAAAGGCTCACTATTATTTCTTGTGATCTAACGCATGAGCAAAGGCCTGTAGCAGTAGCCTGTGCATCGCTACGCAGAGTACCATGGGTTCACGGGGCGCCTCACAGTCCTGGATAAGACTGGGTAACACTCTCATTCAAAATGAGGATAATCCTAACTGTAGTTCTTTTTTGTGCTTTGTTTGTAAAGGAAAACTCACTGGAAGATCTGGAACCATAAGCTCTCCAAACTTTCCAAACGTTTACCCTCAGAGTACTGAATGCTGGTATAGGATAACAGTTCCAAATGGCTATAGAGTAGAGTTGACGTTTAGATATTTCAGACTTGAAGCTAAAAGAGGTATGTATGTTAGTAAGTATATACGTAGGTAGGTTGATAGGCTGGTAGGTAGGTAAGAGATCTAGAGTTAGACAGTAGTGCAAATGACGAAAGACTTTCACAACTTTTAATGTTATTGTAGAATCAGTCGCAAATTGACCGCAGTCATTATTCCAAGCAGTTAGATAATGTATCCAAAAATCAAGATTAACGTTTCTCTGTCTTTGTCCCTTGGGAAGCCCTTACATTTTCTCTTAATTAAACCAGCTTAATACGGACACCCGTTAATGCTAACAACGGACTCCTGCTTCTTGCCTAATCAACAGATTCTCATAGAAAATCAACCTAACTAATGCGGACACTTTCCTTTATGAAGGTAGAAAAATCCGTCAGTTGACAGCACTTCGATGTTCCCGGCACTACAGTAGAACGGATGGGATGATTTGAAGTCGTCAATTTCAGACTATTTTGGCACCCTTCAATTTATGCAGAGAACGGTATCGATTAAGAAATACATAGATGAGCGATTTTTGAGTGTTTCCATGAATTTAATCATCAGCAAAATAACGGTTTTGTGAAGGTTACAGCTGAGGTTAGAGATGTTTAATTCGACGATGCTGATGTCCTCTTTTATTCCCCTAGTATTTCCTACAAATACAAAGTGTCTTTTTGACTTTCATAACATGACCCGCTTAATACGGACACCCCGTTACTACGGACATTTTCTATGGCCCTTTCAGTGTCCGTGTTAACGGGGTTTGACTGTGCATAGATTTAAGTGAGATTGGTCATGTTGTGAATGCTGTCATCATTATAGTCAGTTTACACTTTAACTAGTCATCTCTTTTTTGGTGAGTAACGTTTTGATTATCACGGTGATAACTGAATGAGCGAGTTAAACCTGGGCTTCCGGATCCCAGACAAAGTGTCCCTTTCCCTTGAATAGCGGTGTCCCTTTAAATGAAGTAATTAATACAAAGATTATTACTTTGTCTCAAAATCAGCAAGTCGATAGGAATACATTATAGCTAAGATTCGACATTATGCCCCGCGTCGTGTTTTACTTTCAATTTACAACTCGTTAAGTGTCCCTTACTTAACTTATGGTATTGGGAAACTGTGCCCTGACATTTCAAAGAAAGATCGTAATTCTACAAAAACGGGCCTTACGTCTCACTTACTTCAGTAAGTCTAAGGAACACGACGTACCCTTCTTTCTCAAATCGAATTGCCATCCCCTTGCTAGCCTATTTTTCAGACATTGTAGCTATTTATTGTATGATATCAACAGACAGACAGCACCAGTTAGTATACTCAATCACTTTGTTAAAACAAGTCGCATATGCATTCATAACTACAGAGCAAGATCCGTCTCTAGTGACTCGTTTTATGTTAAGTTCTCTAGAACCGATAAAATGTATGCCTTTTTCTCGAGAATCGGTGCCCAAATTTGGAACTCTATTCCTTATTCGATTGAAATATACTTAAACGTTCGTCCTTTCGTAAAAAATTAAAGGAATTATTACTAAATTTCTTGCGATCAGAAAATGATTCTGTCGAAATCTCCCGTCTTATTAAGTTATTTAATACTTTAGGTTAGCCTCTCTTCGTAATCGTTATGTACTTACCTCGTTTTTTACTGGTTTATTCTATTTACCGTATAGTACTGCCTTCACTGTTATTTAGTCCATCTATAAATAAACCTTGTACTTTTAATGTCTTCAGCTCCCCCAGCCTCGATTAGTTTATAAGCTATTTGCGGGTGGGAAAGTAATGTAATCAGTTATATTTTCAATAAAATTTGTTTGTTGTTGTTGTTGTTGTTTGTGATTATTTTTCTGGGACTTTTGTGTCCCCTGGAGGTGTCCCTTGAATAGAGTGTCCCAAAGGAGAGGTGCCACTGTGGGATTTTCAGAAACGTTGCAGTCATACTGCTAGCCTTCTATAGTTTCTTTTTGGCTTTAGGCATGTAACTTTGCTAGAGTTGGCCTTCTTGGAAAATTACTCTCGCGTGTTTGTTTACCTCAAGCATGTATGTACCAGAATTCAACCTCAGCTATTGCGAGAATACGTGGGAAGACCTCGAATTTATCGGGAAACAGAACAAAAAGCCAGGTCATTGGATGCAACAACAATTTCATTGACCTGTATAGCTTACGGTGTTTTGTGTTTCAAATTGTATTGACCTTTATTAGACAGGAGAGCTCAAATAAACGGCAATGTTCTCAAAAATTAAACCACAATATTCTCAAACATCGCCATGTATCAACATGGCGGAAATCAAGATCGTGTGATGATATGAATAATTTTTTGCCATAGTTACCTCACTGTACAGCAAAATTAGTCAGACTTGCCATTTTTCGTCAAATCCCTTCTATGTGAGGAGCTAATTTGAATAAGTTTGGTGATCTGACAAATCAAATTCACCTCGTGCAGCCGATGGCAAACTTTTGTCAGATTTGCCATTGTCGTTGTTGCATGCATTTTGGAACATACATGTAACGTCAATGACTTTTACCCTGACATCCTGGCCTGTTTCTTTGCAGGAATAGGGTGCGTTGATTATGTTCGAATTTGGGATCTTTACCATCCTCTTGGAGAGTTCTGTGGAATCTCCTCTCGCTTTAGTCTCAAATAAAAAAGCAACGTTGCATCTGTGATGTTTCATTCTGATGGGGCAAACCAATACAATGGCTTTGAGCTTGTCTTTACCGCAAACAGTGAGTAATGACAACCAACTTTACGTGTTAATGTTGACTTAGGGGAGGGGTAGGGGTTCAGTTACTCAAAAACCTCAATTGATCCCAAAATTCAACGTGTTATTACTAGCTTAACGATAGCCTGTATACGTTTGAAAGTATTCGGTGCCCAAACGCCTTAAACGAGGTACGTCAAAACGTCGTCAGAGGACCTTTGAAATTCTCTTAACCAAGTATCAATGTAATACAGAATCGATTGAGAAAGTAGAACTCCTTTAAATTACCAGTATCCCAAACCGATATTTTTCGAAAAAAAGGTTGCCATGCGTTGTGGTGCAGAAATCAGATGGCAAGCTGTCGATCGTTTCTCGAGGACCTTAATCGTTTTTCGGACGTGTCCCCAATTCATCACACGAACACTGTATTTATTAATGCTTAGTAGGTCTAAGTAACACCCTCAGTTGATCCGAATTTTGTTAGGACTTCAATTCGCGAATTCCTTTCTCCATGGATTACTTTGTACTTTGTTATTATATTTCGTTCCTTGGGTTTAACAGTAAGACATTTGGGTGGATAGCTCACCCTTGTTTGGATATTTTTTGGTGTTGCGGAGGCTGTTTCTCGTTGGCTATGCAACTTTGGTGTAGGCATCGTCAAGTCAGTATCCACTAAGTTTTTTGTATTACCTTGTGTGTTGATCGAACGCTCTGTAACGCTACAGAATCGCCGTTTGCTTACTTCACTTTTTGCGATGATAAAAGTATCTACTAATACAGCTCATCTGTTTTTTCATACAATCAAGGCCTGAATTTCTCAAACAGTACGTCTTCCCGGGGTAGAACATTTTCATGCTTTCCCGATCAATTCTACTGCCTTAACGGTAAATGCATCTACAACATATTCAAGTGCGACGGCCACGACGACTGTGGAGATGACACAGACGAGAAAAACTGTTCCTGTCCCAGCAGTAGGTTGGCATGCGGTGATAGAGGGCAGTGCCTTAGTAACGCCTCCAAGTGTGATGGTGAAGTTAACTGCGAGAATGGCGCAGATGAGCTAAACTGTGATGTGTTATCGGCTCCTCCAGGTATTTACAAGGTCGTTACTTATTTTTGCTTGTCAAGAGCGGCTAAATTAAGCTTCTGGATTGGCAAACTTAGTACCCGGCGCGTTTGACGCCCTTGATACCAGGAAAGGCAACTGGAAAAGTCACAGTACCATTCTGAAATCTCTCAATCCTAACACCAACCTCGTTCCCAGAGTCTCTCAATGTTAATTTTCTCAATATAAATATGCCAATTGATTTCTATAAAGATGCTCTTTTAATCTGAATTAATATTGAATAGACATGTTTTACACTAATCTAGTTGATCCTTGACCCTTTGTCAAGTATATTGTTACCAAGAACCTTAAAACGGCCGTCGCGTCTCATCATTAGTTTAGGTCTTTCAGAAATAACTTTGGCTTACACCGGACTGTTAAGCCTTAAAAATGATTTGTGCAGTTTATAGTGAGTACAGTTGCGTTACGTCTGTAATGACTTACACATGTAGCTCAGATTCTTGAGTGTGGCTTTAATTTGGCCTCTAAAAACTTGACTTTCTTACTCGAAAGAGCTTGTGTAGCACGTTAATATGCCTCAGTAAAAGACTTTAAAGCGATCTATGACGAAATTAGTTGCTCCTTGTGATTACATGTGAATTATCTGTCTGGATTTGCAAAAACATGGCTACAGAAATCTCTCCTATATACCATCTGACTGAGTCTTGTAGTGGAGCATATTTTTTTTTTTTTTTCCCATGGTTACTTTTTATTTATTTAATCGGTACCGGATAGGCCACAGTAGATAGACTTTGATGAGTTTCTCGCTCGCTATTAACCCATTACCCCCCCCCCCAAAAGAATGTTTTTCATAACTTCCCATAATTCTCTCTGTATGTCAGTTTGAAATCAGCGCGAGTAGTAGACTGAACTCGGCTCTCATAGTGGGTTGTCTTAGAGTTTTTTTGGCTGCCTTGAGCAAAGTTTTCCTGAAGGCATCATTAAGCCTTATGAAGGAGCAACTCTCACGTCTGGTAAAGTCTGCTGCGTCCAATATCTTCTGGTATTTCGTCTCATTTCGGGCTACAAGGGTGATAGACTGATCCCGGGCTTGAGACGGAAAGATTGGATATTGCAAGCTTTGTTGTTGGCAGTAACAAGTCTTTGGCCTCACAAAGTAGGCTCTAGGGTTGAAATCTATTAGGCAAGATGGAAATTCATGCTGATTTCTGACCAGGCCAAAGACTTAGTAAAAAATTGTTTGGAAGGCGGAGGCTGTATGTCTCCTTTTCAACCGCTGGTTTACACCCGGGATCTTGAATAAATCGACTGTCAGTGAGTCGAGAAAAGTTCCATGTGACGATTTATGTGGAGGAAGCGAGAGTTTTACCTAGTAATTTGACGATGTTTCGCCCGTGAGTGGTTTTGGGAAGTGTTGTAATTGTCTCGAAAGTCATTTATTGTGACTAGTTTACCGAAAGTGTTGACAGACAAATCTCAGGTATGTGCGGTTGAGCTTAGGCTTTGGTAGATTGTGCTGGAAAAAAAAGCATATTATGCTTTTAGCAGTGCTCATATTTTTTAAAAATTATGCCAAAATTATGCTACTTTCTGAAAATTATGCTCTCTGTCACCGAAATTATGCTACTTAGATTTTACACTGATTTTAAGGAAAAAAAAAGATCATCAGTAGCTTAACTCTATCAATTTTGACTTTAATGAACATTCATATAGTCCACCTTGCAGTCTTACAGTCTTTAGCATCGCAAATACGCATGTGCGCACCTCGAAAAGCCAACTGATTAACAAATGATACCAAAATCAACCGTTTCTCGGTTCTGAATCGGGGTCAGAAAGTTATAGCCCGCATACTTGTTTATAGACGCCATCCAGGCAAAGCCCTCAGTTCAGTAGAAAGACAACTATGCATGTTGTTAATCTCTGTGTTATCGGTTATTGTACTGAAGCATTACACAAGCCTGTAAATAGTCCACGAGAGCATGCTCTTGTGAATCGTTGAACGATGAGTTATTGAGCGTGGTGGCCTGAGGAGAGTCTCAGTCTCTCAGATATGCACAGGGTGATCTCTGCCGCCTGCCGGACCATATTTGACCATGGGCCTTAGTACAGACCTCAACATTTTCCAAAAAACAATACAGAAATAAAATACAATCTGAATTATTTTAGCGCTATGATGGGTTTTTTTGTTTTCAACGCATGAAAAAGCTCGGATTATGCTAGCAGTGCTAAACCGAAATAAAAGCTTAAAATAATGCTCGTTTTGCTGAATTATGCTTAAAATTATGCTATCACAATCTACCAAAGCCTAGTTGAGCTCGTGTTACTAGATATAGAATACTTTGTGGCAAGCATAAAAACGCTTCGTGAGTGTTTGTATCTGTTTAGTTCAGGTGATTTTGTCTTAGAAAGCCTATTCTGTGCTCAAAGATTGTGGATTCTCAATCTGTTTTCAGCCGACACTGAGCTGTGGGCCCCCTCGGTTTGACTGACTAACAGACTACAATTTCTGGACGTTTCAAATGTTGTTTATCTCATCGCAAAATCCTGTTACCTTCTGCGAGAGAACTTTACCGTCTATTGCCAGCAATAATGCTGTCATTGTTTAACTTCAGCTAGTGACTTCCCATTCCACTTAGATGTCAAATAGTTAAAATGCACTTGAAATTTCGTTAGCCACGTTTTAACAAATCCAGACAGATATATATATAAACATCTGTTTGGGGAAAAAGGGTGGCGCAGTGGTGAGAGCGCTCACCTCCAACCATTGTGCCTAAATTCCTATCCAGTGTCGACGCCATGGCTTGAAGTTGTTGTTGGTTTTCTCTCCTTAAAAATCAACATTTCCAAATTCCAATTCCACCAGGAATCAGGAAGACAAAGTACCAGTAAGTGGATGCGGTTAATCGTTATTTATTTAGTTCTATATATATTTGCTACTAAGAAAAACGTAACGATCGCGTGCAAGAATGGTTTCGGACTTTCTGTAGTCTGTAATCTTCGTTCCATTTATAAATATCTATTTGACTTGCGATCAAGCGTTCTTTTTTCGGGGAAGAGCGACGGGCAAAGGGAAGAAAGAAACTCAAAGAGAAAGGGAAGAAGGACCGCTTGGTCACAGGTTACTATGTATCTGTTTTCAGAAAAAAGTTCGTCATCACCCGAAACAAACACTTCCCTATTTCCAGACACAAAAGAAAATCGAAGTGCAGCTAACTTTTCACCAACACCATCATCATTGTCATCGTCACCATCAGTATCGCCTTGGTCGCCATCATCGTCGTCCTCGTCGTCGTCATCATCAAAGTGGAAAATTGTTATTGCAGTTGCAGTGCCGACGATAACTGGTTTCTTCGTGGTAGTGATTTGTGTCATTTTCTGTATCTATCGTTATAAGCGGAAGAAGCGTAGTCCCGGAGGAAACGAAGTCGATGTGGAATTTAGAGCTCATGACTCGTCTGCTAATCAACTGATGCTTAGGCGTGATAGCCTTACCCACGTGTCCGAATTGGACATGCAACTGGACAGAAAATGGGAGATCGACAGAAAGTTTATCAGCCTGCAGGAAGAGCTTGGAAAGGGCGAGTTTGGCATAGTCAGAAAGGGAGAGATGTTAGAAATGCCCAGTGGGCTTGGGCCGGGTTTAACAACTGTCGCGGTGAAAATGCTGAATAGTAAGTTTTGTATCCTAAAATTTCACTGAAGATAGCACTCCCGCTTTCAGTCATTACTCACCTGCGAGCTCTCTTAGCATTATTCTGCTACAGTACTGAATAAGATCTCTTCATTTCTTTCCTACACTACGAGGAGTACCCCATTCTGTGCGAACTGTGAATTGAATTAAATTTAGTAAGATTCATTTATGCCTAACTGCAAAACAGAGATATATAATTTAGTAATCAATTGATCTCTTGGCTAGGTGAACAGAAAAAGTAGCAGCAACAATAACAGTACCCCCCGGGGGGGGAGTACTCCGGATTTCAAGTGACGGGGATAATCGAAGGAGTTTTTTGAGTTTGGAATTTTCGACGCCGGGATGTTTTTTGGTTAGGAACATTTGGCAAGTATTTTTTTTTTTTGGGGGTGGTTGCCTGATTTAAGTAAGGATTTTTTTGGGTGTTCAAAACAAGTTCTCAAACTCATTAATAATTCATAAAGAAAATTCAAAGGAAATTAATGTTTAATGAGTGTTTGGATATCAGATGAAACAACTGCTCATTTTTGCATCCTTAATTTCTCCTTCAAAAATGATTTTGTTTGAGAAGAAATATCAAATATTTTTGCCCCCATTCCATCATCCTCGCTTCATTTGCAATCTTGAGTACCCCTTCCCCCCGCTGGGAACAGTACGAAACTATATCGGGCCGCTATTCGTGTTTTTTTTTGGCACGTGCACACTGATTCCTTTCCAAAACTCTCCTTATCGAAAGCTCCTTGTTCACAGCTTTCTTTATCTCACTGTTTTAAACCGTCCACACAAAGTCACCGAAAACGCTTATCTGGCTATCCTCATACGTTTTGCTTCAATCGATAGCATTGCTCTCTTCTATTCATGCCATTTATAAATGTGCAAGAAGCGTTTTCAATAACCTCCACATCTGATCGTTTAAGTGTGAACACAAGGGCACAGCGCATACAAATATTACTGTGCGTTTTCAAACGAAAATATACATTGGTTTGGGCGGGATTTAACAACTGCATTGTAATGCCAATTTGTTGATTCAGAGGATGCCAATGAAAAGAAACGCAGAGCTCTTTTATCAGAGTTAGAGATAATGTGGACCATTGGGAAACACAAGAACATTATCAATTTCATTGGAGGCTGCACTCAAGGAGGTAAGTTGACGGCGAAACGATGTTTAGGTGTTTCGATACAGTTTTTCGGGAACCATACCGATATTAATATTACACGTATTTTTCAATCGCCTTGAAAGTGATTTTATCCTCGTCCGATCGCTTTAAGATTTTCACCACTAAGCGACTTTGGATTGAAGTTAGTTAAAATGTAGTTTAAAGTGAAATCGATATTACCACGACAATGTTAAACAAAAAACTTTGAAATCAGTTAAAGACGAATTTCGCGCGATTTACAATCGGCGACCTTTAACGTTTTGCTGAATTAAAAAAGAACAAATAAAGTTTTCCACCCCCATCCCTCCTTGCAATCATGTTGTGCAGATGTTCAAGCTACCTGTAGAAAACAATGAACATCCAAACTTTGAATTGAGAGGAAGGGGGAAGAGTTTGGATGGTTCTGTTCTCCGTAGTTACCCCATTTTAGGACAACAATTTTGTCGTCGATTTTCGGAGTCACAAATATGACCATACAGCCTATCTAAAGAAAACTAACTCAACTCATTCTTCGTGCTGGAATATCAAACCTTTAATCACTTGGTATTTGACATGATTGACCTCATCATGTCGATTTTAGAACAATTTCGGCGATTTCGTTATTTTCACTGCGTGACATCTCCCGCCACGTATAACATACCCTGATATCGTTGAATGTGGCGCGTTTCAGACGATTTCTTATTCTTTCGTGCATTAAAACAAGGAACAAACGGAAAAAAGGAAAACTAGATAGTTTTATATACAACAGAAGAGTTACAATCGCTAAAATCACTGTTTAGTAGAAATTTCCAAGAGTAACCACGAGTTACCAGGAAAATTTTTAGATATTTTAGTTCAATTTTCTATAATATAATTTTCGCAATAAAATCTAAAATCCGTTTGTTTCTCTGGGCTATATATCTACGTAGAGTTATGAAAACCGGGTTAGCTAACATTTTGTAATTTTTCTCAACTTCTCCTGTCTAATAGCTTGTTTACTGTATTGTTTTCTTTTGTCTTTTTTTTGGGTGGGGGTGGGGGAAGGGGCTTGTTTTGTAGTTAGGGATTTATGTAGAAGTGGATGTGGGCAGAATTACTATCTCAACCCCCTCCCTTCCCCCTCCCAATTTTTCGAGTGCGCCTATGACATTACAACCTGGGTCAATGATCTTATTGACGCCCACGTACTATGATCAACGTTCTTCTCTTCTTTTTCCCTGATGTTGGCTGCGAAAATTGGTCCACTCAGCTCAAAAACCTATTCCTTAACAACATTGGAAGAAAAGAAGAGAAGAATCGTTGACAGGTGACCCAGCTTAAGTGTCACAGATTAATTGACCACTCCAGAAAATACCATAACATACCATAATGCTCTTTGTTTGTCACCCCAATATTTTGCATAAGCATTATCTTTAATTTCTCTCGGGAGTTAAAATGGCCCCAAGAGAAACTAAAAACAAGGCTTATGCAAAATTTTTGGGTGACAAACAAAGAGTATTATGGTATGTTATGGTATTTTCTGGAGTGGTCAGTTATTTACGTTCTTCCACCTTATAAGAGAGACCAAGTAAATGTGCCGCCTTGTGGAAAATGTTTTTTAGAACTTGTTCTTGCAGCATAGATCTTGCCGAAATGGTACGATGGAGTTGTTAACCAAAGTAAATTTTCAAGACTCGGTTACACAGCGTGTTATTTCGCACGTACTATCATTATGACGGTCAACCCCACTGTTAACCATTCTATTGCAAAATATTGCCATGTGAAACATTACGGAATCGCGCCTGTAGATACACGTCGCTAGTAAATGCAAATTTTTCTGTCAATCAAATGTGTCCTATTATTTGTAGGTGGAAATTGGTAAAACATCGTTATTGTTTTGGAGACAATAGAAGAACAAAAGATAACAGAAAGATCAAGTTATGCGGTCTTAAAGCGTGTTGCGTGACTTAAATCAGTTGGAGCATTTCTCGTAGCTTTCCCGCATTAAAACGCTGAAATGAAAAGTCTGAAGCTTAGCTTTTAAAATCTTGATAGCCAAAAAAAAAGGGGTGCCCCAAAAGGCAAGCATTTGGGAATTCAAAATCGATATTTTTGTCTCCATCGAAATCCCGCGGATGAACAGTAATTTGCATATAAGCGTAAGTGAAGCGAAATAGATACAAATTGCCGTGGTTGTAAACACAACGTTTCCTCGAAGTTTTTTCCTTTTGAAAGCGTAAATTCGCATGAAAGAGCTCAGCTTGCACAAAATAATATAAAATGAAACGAATCAAATCGAAAAGTGGTAAAAAAAAGTCAGGATATTTCAATTCAATGGAAAGTAAGTGATTGGGTAGGTGATTTGCATACTGATAAAAATAACTTCTAGCGCAGTTCAAAACCGTTCGGCTTCCTGAATTGTTTTCCTGGAATTCTATACATTCTGCTGGCCTAAATCGTTAAAATATGTTATGAAGTCAAAATATTTATCAAGTTGAGCGTTTGCATTTCCTTATAAAACAGAGAGTAGCGCGAAAGCTTCGATCTATAGATTTTCTTAAGTTAAATTAGCTTTGTATCGGGGAAACAATACCCTAACACTTGAGTCTTGAATCAAAGGACGCGACATGCGTCGGCTCCCTTTGTGAGCGCGCAAATAGTCATGGGACCCGCGATTTTGCGGGCGACACGTATCTACAGGCGCCGTTCCGTAATGAGGCCATTTTTGGGTCGCGTGACTGACAGGTAATAATTAGTTTGGCAAACATGCGTGCGACAATTCCAACATTCTCGGGAAATTTTCTTAATAAGACTTGAGAAATATGGTCCGCGCATCTTCTCATAGGGCTCGCAGATGATGAACTATCGATGATATTTCGCTTGTGTTAAACGTGAGAACATTATAGTCGTTATGCGTGGTAGTTTGCGTGGTAGTGGATAGTCGTTGGATAGTCGTATTAGCGCCGCGAAAGTGTTTGATTGTGTGATTTCCGCATGGTGTTGACAGGTATGTGATCGCGTGGTTGAACTGCGGTTTCGCCAAAATATTCTGTGTCATCCATAAAAACGTTTCGTAGTTGTTTAGCTTTGTTTATTGTACCTTGAAAAAGCAACTCTCGACTCAGGAAAATTGGATCTACAATGGGTCTAGTTTCAGCGGGCTCTAATGGCATTGAACCATAGACCGGTTTTTGCAGTATATAAGGTGATAATTTGTTTAGTATGTTTCATTCAGTTTGTTGTCTATTCCATGCGAAATCCTGTCGTAATTTAGTGTTTTGCTTACTATTTCAGTTGTTATGTAAGCCTCAACCAAGCACTCTTTCGCTGCAGTTCACTGAACTGAACAATTTCTAGACTGAAATGGCAACGGTTTGAACCTTCTCGAAGTCAAATGTTCTATAATTGGCGTCATTTTAAATGTGGACTCGTTGGAATGTTTCTAGGGACCATTAACTTACTGCCCGACGTCAGATAATGGCTTTTAATCAGCCTCTGAATGAGTTTTATTGTTTTAAATTGCCAAGTAGTAGAATGACTTGATATTTTTGCTAACCCGGTTTTCAAAAATCCAGGTATAGATATTTTTAGTAAAATAGATTCAGATTACCCGATCTTGAAAAAATAAGAGAAATGGACAATTTTAACTGTGGTTCTAAGTACGAAGTTTCACGTCATCCACATCACAAAATTTATAATCTCTACTATCCACATTTTTTTGTGTAACCATAACCAGTGAAAAACGCAGATAAAAAAGGGTCACCGTATTCTTCATCGCGAAAAGACAACAAAGGTACACGATCATTTACCGCGAAAGGACTGAGTCGAGTTTCAAGGCGAACACCTTTTTAGCCTGGTAGAGTTATCAAAATCGGTATTGAAAGCATTTCGACTACAAAAGGGTCCCTCCTTACCTCTTTTAAGACGACCGGCGAAAATCACCG
>CALNXK010000011.1:4877500-4885000 GCA_942486035.1 Porites lobata | reverse complement strand
CGAGATAAAATGTTTACCGCAGTCTCGGCCATGCTCCAAAAACTCAGTCTGTACTGATCGCAGCTATCAATTTGTTAAACGTCTTCTCGGAAAGTTTCATCACGTCTTCACCTTGCTTGGATAGGGCTTGATGTATTCTTGTCATAAAAATTCCTTAACACAGAAAGTGGGCGTCCCACAGCCAAAAACCGCCCGTAAAACCCCTCGTTGTCGCCCCGCTGAACTGTGGTCGTTTTAGTCGTTTTAATACATGTGATGTGTACCAATAGGGCGCCCGATAGAAAGGTAGTCACGTGACTAAAAACGATCCACAAATTTCTAATCACGTAGTGGCCTAGCTCAAGAGCATTACAGGTCGTTTCAACAAGGAATATACTCGTACTCATAAAGAAAAAACAAGTATTTCTAGAATGTAAAACTGATGAAGTTCCCTTTTCTCCGTCCAGGTCCTCTGTGTATAGTTGTAGAATTCGCTCCGAATGGTGACTTAAGACAGTTCTTGAGAGACAGGAGGCCAACCGTAGAATGCCGTACAACATTGACGCTCATAGATCTAGTGTCCTGCCCTTACCAGGTCTGCGCAGGAATGGAATATCTTTCTTCGAAAAACGTATGTGACAAAATGTAGCAGTTTCCTGTATGAGTAATATCTGTCTTTCCCACAACGCACACACTCCTAAGGATATGATTACAATCTACCTGAAAGCTTTTGTTGTTTTTGGCGCGATTTTTGTGCCAGATCAGCTCAGAAAGACGACGCAGTTGTCCCTTTCGTAAACGACCGCTATTATTTTTAAGACATTAAGAAAATGTTTGGCCTGTCATTGAGACTGTTTCCGGCTATTAAAAGGAAAGAAGATCGCAACCCAGGGTAGAATCAGGACCTCGAACCTGAACCTTTCGTATCCTAATCTGTCTCCCTTACCACTACACTACCACACCGACCTGCAAAAATTCCGAAAAATTTAAGTACATAAACTACCAAACTGTCTTTCTAAACTCATACATCAATAACAGGTGACCGGCCTAGCCCTTTCCATAACTTTTAAAGTAAATTCACACATATTATTTGCTTTATTGTAACTTAATCCAGGGGATATATTACATCTATCATGCACGCACCTACGTAACTTTGCCATGGCACAAAGGTTACATATTGGGGATCACAGCGGATGAAAGCTGCCAATACTAGGAATTGCAATGAAGTTCGTTTGATCCTATCACAGATCACCTCCACCCATATTTTGCCATCATCATATTTTTGCCTTGGTTGAGGAATTGGGGGGCGGGGGGATGTCACGATTTTGAAGAGAACAGAGAGGAGGCTAGCCCCAATTGACAGGCACTAACGGAGGAACAAGAAAAAAGGAGAAAACTGTTTGAAGCAGTGGGATCAATTTATTACCTTTTTGATGATTTTGTTGAGACACGATCTAATATAATGAAAAAGTCAGTAGTTGTGATCATGAATTTAATCGTGATGTGATGAGTCCCTAATTTTAGCGTCTGTGTATTGTTTTGATCCCTTTTCAAGCGATGTGTTGAATATTAAGGTTTATCATGAACAAAAAGTGCAAAAAGAACAATAGTCTTCTAGCAAGACCTCATGCCGTTCAAGTTCATCCGAAACAACTTGGTAAACTGGAGTAGTTTTGACTCATTACACAAGATGAAAAAAGGTTAGAGGTATGAAAGGTAAATTATAAACCAAATTACCTGAAGGAAAAAAGTCTCAGAGGTTTAAGCTACGTATTTTCGCGATTTGAAAAATGTCAAGGGAAGTGGCAGGCAGTATTCTTCGACTTTAGGGGGAAGCCCCCCTCGAGAACTTTGTCGAGGACCTACCGGTTATGGACATGGAATAGAATTTACTTTCTTATGATCATCATAATGTTATATTCATCTTGTTATTGTTCTGTTCAATATTGCTATTGTTGCTGTTTGTCATTGCACTTTGTGATGCGGATGGTTTTGTACTGCACATATCTCACGGGCCATTCCAAGCTGGCCGCCCTGAAAAAGAACTTCTACAGAACCATTATTAAAATGAAGTCGAACGAAAAGAAACAAAAATGGAATTTTCTATAGCTGTTTTTCTGGTCAAGATGAGTCTCAGTGTTTTGGGAATGTGTTGCTTCAATAGAGGGTATATTACATGGCCTCGCGAGTGTTGAAAAATCGCTGCGCTCGCTCGTGAAAAATTTTCAACACCAGAAGAGAAATTTTCTTATCTCCAAGCGACAATGTAATTTTCTTTTTGTTGCATAAAATCCTCACAATACAGCAAATACTCTCTTCCGTTTGGCATTTGCTTGAGTTTGATATCTCCCCAGCGTAACTCTCTCTGTCAGTTTTCCGCCTCGAAGGCTGGAATGTAAGGTCGAATTTAGCAACAAAGTGTTTATAATGGCTTGACGGCTTTCACACCCTAGGCATTTGGGGGCATACAGTTCCTCGCCTGTTAGGCTATCCGATGTCTTAGGCTTGTTTTCCAATCCCTTGGCCTTAAGTCCTTCCGTTTTGCTTTGAGAGTAGCGTCAGTAAAAATTGTGAAGCCTTAGTTCTGTTTATTCAGATATCTCTGGATGCTTGATAGTAATCCTCTCAAAATTGTGGGTTCATAGTCGAAGCCATCTTTTTTTTTCCAAAGCCAAAGATGAATTTTAGTTCGAATAATGGTTGCTCAGAACTTGTGGTGAAAGCTCAAGAAGAGATGTTGAACCAAGCAAGCTCGAAGTCACACGCAGTTTTCCTCTTTGTAATCGGATTTTCTTGTTCTTCTACGAATTCAGTTCCTCATCTGTGATCAAACCTGCTTGGCTCCAACTTCGACTTGCGAAAAGACCAACGCAAAAACTTCAAAAAGACCTTACAAACGACGTAAAACCACAAGTACGGCTTTGACAGGGCGCGAAAATACTGTGAGCTGATTGGTCAAAAATGATATCACACGTGTGTGGATAGAAATGATATCATCACTGGTGGGATAGCGCATTTACCGATTTGCTGCCACTCGGTATAACAGTAACTTTTATCAGAAACTCATAAGGGGTTAAAAAACATGTAACTCTCATATGTTTGCTTTGTCCGATGCTCGTGATTATTCATTTTCGAAAGTACCATATTTGGAACGAGAAGAAGAGATAACTGACCAATCAAACTTCGTAAACAAGGTGACGTAATTTTACTTCAGGTTCCCGCCTCGCTTAAAAAAGTGGCCGACAAACCGGAGAAAAA
Organism: Porites lobata; assembly: GCA_942486035.1. NCBI lineage: Eukaryota > Metazoa > Cnidaria > Anthozoa > Scleractinia > Poritidae > Porites > Porites lobata. The sequence goes on along the minus strand of CALNXK010000011.1, from coordinate 4,881,763 downwards.
CTCCCAAAAGCCGAGAGAGAGTTCAAAGGTTGAATTCAGGAATCTTACCGAAACGCTGAGCAGAAATATATTATTGCCTAACCACACGGGCCAAACGTAACATTATGAAACCCATTGACGTCCTCGCAACTTCTTGAAGTTGTCACTTCAAAAAACGATGCCTCGTTGACCCTCTGCACAGTAAACTTATACTGCAAATAGGTTTTTAAAATTCTTATATCAAAAGTCTAGAATAAACAGTAAACAATATTTTCGAATGAAATTCATTAACTGTGTATCGGAAAGTGTCCAAAACCTGAACCTGACATCTTCGCAAAAAGAGATGCGTGCAATGAATGTGAGAAGCATTTAAGCTTAAATTCAGCTTGGATGTTGTAGTCACGATCGTGTTTTGAGCTAATTTTATGAATGAACAAACTCAAAACAATAGACAGAGAAGCCGTTTCTTGAAAATTTTTATTCAAAATCCAAAAAGTTAATCTTTTAAAGCAATTCGGAAAACACTATCTCGATCGTGGATCCGTTCACGCAAGTGAAATCGGCTGAGCACATGGCAAAATTCAACACAAAATCCATCTCAAATCGGGGCACATTTTGTAATTTTTCTTTAGCGCCGAAGAGAAAAATTTATAAAACGTCTATGAAACATTTAAAAATACATAAATTTCCTTTCAAAAACGTAATTGTCTAGGCCATAGAGTGCAAAATGTACGTGAAACTTCAGCAAAAACTTTACTGCCTTGGTTGCATTTCAAAACAGACCATGTGCTCCGTTGTGAAGAAAACAAGGTTGAATTCCTCGAAGGACGATTTCTTGATGAAAAGCTTCTCTTCCTCCACAAAAAGAAAGCTGAGCATTCTTTTGAACTTTCTCTTTCCATTTTTTGTCTTTTAACGGTGTATTTTTAACCCTGAAATGCAGAACTCTTGTCTTAAAGGGAACCTCCACTTCAACAAAAGATAACTTTAAATCACAGGAAATAACTGTTACAGTCAAGTCAATCTAAAATATTTTTAAAGAAAGCGTTTGTATCCGAAAGAAATAACTTTTAGATTCGCCTATTTTTGTTTTCAAATTTTGCGGGCGTCGCCATTTCGAATAATTGTGAAGTGTTACGGTTGCCCTATTGTTATTAAACAAAAGCTCTTTGTGTCAGAACAATAGAGCAACCATTACACGTCACAATTATTCAAGATGGCGGCGCCCGCGAAATTTGAAAGTGAAAATAAGCGATTTTAAAATTCACTTTTCTTGATATAAACACTTTTTTTAAGAACAAATTTCGAACAAATTTGTTTATCAACATAATTTTATTCGATTTAAACTTATTCTGTAGTAAGAGTGGAGGTTCCCTTTAAAAACACCTGCATGGTGATCGCGCGGCAGCCATTTTGTTGAAAATGGATATCTGTCACTAGGGTTTCCAAATATGGTAAAAGTAAATATTCACGAGCATTGAACGCCCCTTATGAGTTTCTGCTTTTATATAATAAGACTTCTCACCCAGGCCTTCGCCGATTGTGAGATAGTGGATGTTTGAATCACTTTACATGACATTTTTAAAGCTCCATCTTTGTCACATTGCGTCCTAATTGCAATATCTTGATGTAAATTCCGTAAACTCACATTTTGCTATGCCTTCTTCCACCTTCTACATACATGCCGCTTTGAAACCCGCTTCAGTCCTCTCTCAAAAATGGAAAGAATGCAAGTAGTGTGCCCTTTCTACAGCTCTACAGCAAAACGAGCACGGTGGCCCCCACTTTTTATTTTATGGTTTTAAATATAACAGTGCTTCCTTTTAATGAGAAATATTTGGAAAAAATCTAAGTTTATATTTTTAGCAAATTTACTAAATTGTACGCAGAGAGCTGTAACCGGTACCTGATCTTGCATATTGTGTTTCAGTATGGGCATCGACTTATCCCATAAATTTAAATCGTATGGTCATACTTCAAAAAAAAAAAAAATTCGAATTATTCCAAGAAGCCATTTGGTGCTCACTGATATCCTATATTTATAGGTTTGCAAAAACTGAAGTTCTCTGAAATGTACTTGTTTCAAGTTGGAAAGTATTCAAAGGAATTTTTTTTGATGACAAATCAATTTCATTCCTATAATACCAGAAATTCAAATACTTTTTACTTATTTCTTGCACGAACAAATACAAGACTTTTTGGTATAAAATTTCGTGGTGCAAAATTTTTCAATTCAATTCATACAAAGTGCTGCTATTATCTCTCTTTTTGAATCCAGATTGAAAACATTTCTCCTTAGCTGACTCACCACTTGCAAATAATACCTTTTTTGTGAAAGGTTTGAACCCAGGAGTCATTTCAAAGGGAGGTTGAGTTTGATCGTCCGGGTGAACGTAGTCCTGAATAGGACTGTTGTTGTTGACAGTGACTGACGTTTCGACAACCTGTGCGGTAGTCATCTTCAGAGTCAAAGTGAGTTGTATCACGTCAGTTGATGGTATTATACTCTGGTTATTGATTTGATTGGTCAATTACGTCGTGATGTTATTGGTCGTCTGTCAGTTAAGCCGTGATGTTATTGGCTATGAAGACTCGTAATCAGTAATTGGTGCGTTTCGATCCGTCTATTGTCACAGTTAAACAGTCGTCTATTGTTAGTCAAATTGTCATTCTCTCGTAGTTATTTTTGCTTGATCTCGTCAATAAGTTGTTTGTACAGCGCTGGTAACTGTTGGCTACGATTCAGTGGCGTTTGTTCTAAGTTAGTAAACCAGCTTTCTAAAGTAAGACGTTGATAGTAGTCAGTAGAATACGTTATACATGTCGCAGAGTCCCAGTCAATTTGATGTTTCTTCTTTAAATAGTGCTCAGCAATGTGATTGTTGACGTCACCATTCTTCGTAGCTCGCTTGTGTTGGGTCAGTCGCGTGCTTAGGTTTCTGCCGGTTTCACCAATGTAAGAAGCCTGACAGTCGCAGCATTTGATCTTGTATACTGCTCCCTGTCTGTCCTCCGGTTTGTCTTTGTCCTTGACTTTAGCAAGCAGTCGCCGTAAAGTGGTTATCGGTTTGTGTGCAACACGTATATTGTAAGGTATATTGTAAGGTTGTAATATACGTAATAATACCTTTTTTGCTGCTCTTTTCCGTTTAGTGTGTTTTGTTTTGCTTGCTTCTTATCCTAAATATATTTCAAAATGATCTCGGCGCTTATTCATTACATTTATAGTCTTAGGTAAGGGAGGGAGCTCTCATGATAAGCCCCCAAGGTTTCAAGTTTGCGCTTCCTCGCCAGAAAAGTACCTCTCCTTCTTCCACCTGTGTAATTTACGCCATTTTTAACCTGTAACTTTCTCTTTTCCAACATTTTGAATAGCTCTTTTTTTATGGCAAAAAATAAACCGAAACTGAAACTGAAACCAAGGGCTTGGGAACCAGTCGAATGGCTCATATCCAAATTAACTGTGGTTTTTTGGCGTCTTTGTACCTTGAAAGAGCCTGGTAACCCTAACGTTTTATTATGTTTTTGACTTGTTACAATCAGTGAATCATTTGAGTTTGCCTGAGCTACGAGTTACCGAGGGATCGATCTTAGGGTAGGCAGCTGTATCAGCATAAAAAAAGCAGTCACTAGCTAAGGCTGAAGGCAAATGGGAAGTCTCTTTTTCTTTTCAGTGTATTCATCGTGACCTTGCGGCCAGGAACGTTTTAGTTGGTAAGGGTAATATCATGAAGATTGCAGACTTTGGTCTGGCTAGAGACGTGGGTCTAAAGGGTTACTACAGAATAACAACACAAGTGAGTATCACATAATAATGTTAACTTGAAACGCATAAGAATGGTTGATTTCCAGACAAGAGGTAGCCTGCTAACAAGCTCTCCAATTATGGTTTGCGAAGCGAGTCGCGAGAGGACTCGCGGGCGAGGCCTCCTCGCACTCGCGTCTTCTTTCGCGGGCTTCTCATGCATGACTTCTCAAAATTCCACCAAATGGAGAGCCTGCTCGCAAGCTAAACAAGGGGGTACATTCTACCTTTCATAAGGAAATTGTATTGTCAAAGGTGGAAACTTTTCTTCGTACTGAGTGTAACGATTCTGTTGTACTTCCGGTCTATGTGCTTACGTCATCTCTACCACTGTAATGGAACTTTCGGACCATCCTTCTCGGCTTTTGTGCCAGTTAACCTGCATTCCTCGCTGTTGTTTTGATAAACCAGAGTTAAGTTCAGAGTGTTCTTATTCTTTTTTGCTTCTTTCGAACAAGCCACAACGTTACTTTGCGTTC
>CALNXK010000011.1:4857500-4872500 GCA_942486035.1 Porites lobata | reverse complement strand
TCTTAGCAAGAAGTTCAATGACAGGATCCTCTCTGCAGAACACCACATGCATTGGCCTGCAATTGGAACTTTCATGGTTGGCCCTTAATGCGCCTAAACGTATTATTTTCGAAGGTTTCTCTTGAAGGCCAACTTGGTTGGATATTCTTTCAAACAAGGTTGTATCAAAAGCTCTGCGATCATCCGCTACTTCTGACTGAGACTCCGGCAGCCCCTTAATAATTATATTTCATCCTCTGTTATGGCGCTCGCTGCTCTCTTGGTGTACTCTATTATATCCTGTGTCGATAATTGCTGATTCCAGTTTCCGGTTCCTTTCTGACACAGCATCAGAACGTTTTTGGTGGGCATCTTGCACAAGCTTGGGCATACCTTCTTTAGCAAGTTTCTTCATTACATCTGAGAGCTGGTTCAGCATGGTGGAGTTGTCGCTTGCCGAATAGTTCCGATTCACGCTTCAGGTTCCACGTCCTTGTTTACCCAAACAGGTTTAAATGAAGTGGCACATTCCGGGCATAACCAGAATATGACAGCCAACGCTTTCTTCGTTGATGATTCTCCTAGGTCAGTACAAACCGAGTGGTACCAAGTTCTACATTTTGGGTTTGAACACGAAATCCAGTTAGGCACAAGTTCCGCTCCTTCCTGCTGTTTACACGATTACACGATTGACATTTTTTCAACGGTTCCTGCCGTGTGGAGAGTTTTCCATCTGTGATACTTAATTTATCTAAACATTCATGTTGGCAAAGTCCGTCTATGAGTTTCCTAGGTCCTTTACTGCATTTTGAACAAGTTCCACGCTTGCCAGATTTGGTCATTGAGTTTCAAGATGCTGAGACCGTGGAAACTGGCAATGAGAATCGTTGTGCGACCGAAGCCACACATGTTTCGTGAAGAAAGCTTAGGTTCAGAGCTTTTCCGGATCGGGTCTGTCCACGAATTCTATCGCTTGAAAGCGTTGATTACTTTGGAACAAGTGAACACTTCGGTAATTAAGATTCTCCTTTTTTTGGACCAGCAAGACTAACTGGTCGGGTGTTGTAAACGTTCATTGTATACATGAGCATGCGGTTTATTTTCGGCGATGATTGAAATGACGTGCCATGTAAATCACCTTTTTGATCTCTGGTAAAGATGTAGTTTTTCTGGAATCGAGGCCCTTGAATTTCCGTGTATTTATCAGTACGCGCGTAAAGCCTGCGACCGCAGACGTATTCCGGTCGTCGCTATCTCGCGTACTATATCAATTCAGAAACAAATGAAAAGTAAATATCCAGAGGTAGGGGGTGAAAAACCTTTAGCGAGTAAATCCTGTTTCGTGTAGAATTAATCGCCTCGTCATTTCTCGATCTAATCTCCGAGCAAGCGAGACTTAAACGCCGCTGTAAAAGAGCGTTCGTGATTTCTACAGATAACGGCCGAACAAGATTGTTCATTTTTTACCATATTTATAACCATAAAAACTTCATCTTAAAGTATCCCGATAATGCTCTTACAGATTTCGCTTAATCTTCACGAACATCGAGGCGGCTATTGAAGGAAAAAGCTCCCGTGAATGCTGAAAGTAAAATAGGTAATGGCCTCATTTCGTTGCTATTTGCAACCCTGATCATAACAAATTTTCATCTTTATCTAATACAACTGCAGTTGCAATTTTTCCAGATCTTTGTTTATGGCGACGTGGTTTAGCTCAAACTTGGGCCGGAATAAGTATTTACCCTGAAAAACTGTATCGAGTAACCTTAACGGTTAATAGTTTCACTTATTTATATCTGTTAATAAATGGTCAGAAATGTTCTTTTCTAGGAGGGACACCATACCCCGACCTTCTTTTTGACCTGACGGATTTTAAACAGCTTTTAAAATCTGGACGCCGGTTGGAAAAACCATTCAGCTGTCCAGAGAACATGTAAGAAGAGAATTTGCCTTCAATTTTAACACATAGATAACATAAGGTTTTGTTGTCATGTTATTGCGTTGGAAGACTAGTAATTTAATATTCGATTCCATTCCAGCAAAACTTTTCGATCAATTTTTTCATTCTTTTGTTCTTCAAATTAAATGTTGTGTTTCACACCCTCGTTTCCTAAATATTTAACAATTATTCTTTGAAAATGAGGTGAATAGTGGCTAATATTCCTAAAGCCACTATTCACCGAGATTGAAAAGAATAATTGTTTTAGTATATACACACGAAGTGATCTCAACAAAATCAGAGAGGAAACCATTAAAAAGTACGATTTGATTGACAGATCAAATCACGCGAATGTTTTAAAATAGATCTTTATAGAATTTTCAAACATGGCAATTCACAAGTTTATCACTTCACAAACAACAGCGTAATGGCTTTAATGGAACCGTTTAAAGTTTGAATTGTTTCCTTACCTGAGAAGAAAAGAAGACGTTTGTTGTTTTCCGTTGACTCGCCAAGTTTACAGCCGAAAAGGTTTTTTGTGTTGTTCTTCGCATGAAGTGTTGACTTAAAGTTATGGCGGCTCTGTTCCTCGAGGTAAGACGTCGTCTTCATGTAGCATTCTTTGTCCTATTTACTTGAAACGTAGAATTTCTGCAAACATTTGCTTTCAAATTTGTTTGTCATAACTAAACTTCGATTTTTGGGCCAAATGTTTCCTGTTAGGAAACGCTAGAGTTCACGAAACAGCCTCTTCTACGCGAATAAACGGGAGTTGTAAACAATCCATGAGGGTTGTCCAATACTCACAAATAGACTCCATTGGTGTTAGTGGTGATAAGAAGGGTCTCCATTGGTACCAATGGTACGATTGGTACCAATAGAAAAGCATCCTATTCCAATGGTTCTATTGGTGAATATGCATCTCATTAAGGAGACTTAGATTATTTTCCCATGTGACCTGGTTGGGTACAGGGCAATTCCAATGGTCCATTGGTACCAATGGTACGATTGGTACCAATGGAAAAGCACCCTATTCCAATGGTTCTATTGGTAAATATGCGTCTCATTAAGGAGACTTAGATTATTTTCTCATGTGGTCTAGCTGGGTACAGGGCAATTCCAATGGTCCATTGGTACCAATGGTAAGATTGGTACCAATAGAAAAGCACCCTATTCCAATGGTTCTATTGGTGAATATGCATCTCATTAAGAGAGCTAGATTATTTTCTCATGTGGTCTAGCTGGGTACAGGGCAATTCCAATGGTCCATTGGTACCAATGGTACGATTGGTACCAATGGAAAAGCACCCTATTCCAATGGTTCTATTGGTGAATATGCATCTCATTAAGGAGACTTAGATTATTTTCAGATGTGGTCTAGCTGGGTACAGGGCAATTCCAATGGTCCATTGGTACCAATGGTACGATTGGTACCAATAGAAAAGCACCCTATTCCAATGGTTCTATTGGTGAATATGCATCTCATTAAGAGAGCTAGATTATTTTCAGATGTGGTCTGGCTGGGTACAGGGCAATTCCAATGGTCCATTGGTACCAATGGTACGATTGGTACCAATGGAAAAGCACCCTATTCCAATGGTTCTATTGGTAAATATACTTCTCATTAAGGGGACTTAGATTATTTTCTCATGTGGTCTAGCTGGGTACAGGGCAATTCCAATGGTCCATTGGTACCAATGGTACGATTGGTACCAATAGAAAAGCACCCTATTCCAATGGTTCTATTGGTGAATATGCATCTCATTAAGAGAGCTAGATTATTTTCTCATGTGGTCTAGCTGGGTACAGGGCAATTCCAATGGTCCATTGGTACCAATGGTACGATTGGTACCAATAGAAAAGCACCCTATTCCAATGGTTCTATTGGTGAATATGCATCTCATTAAGGAGACTTAGATTATTTTCAGATGTGGTCTGGCTGGGTACAGGGCAATTCCAATGGTCCATTGGTACCAATGGTACGATTGGTACCAATGGAAAAGCACCCTATTCCAATGGTTCTATTGGTGAATATGCTTCTCATTAAGGGGACTTAGATTATTTTCTCATGTGGTCTAGCTGGGTACAGGGCAATTCCAATGGTCCATTGGTACCAATGGTACTATTGGTACCAATAGAAAAGCACCCTATTCCAATGGTTCTATTGGTGAATATGCATCTCATTAAGAGAGTTAGATTATTTTCTCAAGTGGTCTAGCTGGGTACAGGGCAATTCCAATGGTCCATTGGTACCAATGGTACGATTGGTACCAATGGAAAAGCACCCTATTCCAATGGTTCTATTGGTGAATATGCATCTCATTAAGGAGACTTAGATTATTTTCAGATGTGGTCTGGCTGGGTAGAGGGCAATTCCAATGGTCCATTGGTACCAATGGTACGATTGGTACCAATGGAAAAGCACCCTATTCCATTGGTTCTATTGGTAAATATGCTTCTCATTAAGGGGACTTAGATTATTTTCTCATGTGGTCTAGCTGGGTACAGGGCAATTCCAATGGTCCATTGGTACCAATGGTACGATTGGTACCAATAGAAAAGCACCCTATTCCAATGGTTCTATTGGTGAATATGCATCTCATTAAGAGAGTTAGATTATTTTCTCATGTGGTCTAGCTGGGTACAGGGCAATTCCAATGGTCCATTGGTTCCAATGGTACGAATGGTACCAATGGAAAAGCACCCTATTCCAATGGTTCTATTGGTGAATATGCATCTCATTAAGGAGACTTAGATTATTTTCAGACGTGGTCTGGCTGGGTACAGGGCAATTCCAATGGTCCATTGGTACCAATGGAAAAGCAACCTATTCCAATGGTTCTATTGGTGAATATGCATCTCATTAAGGAGACTTAGATTATTTTCAGACGTGGTCTGGCTGGGTACAGGGCAATTCCAATGGTCCATTGGTACCAATGGTACGATTGGTACCAATGGAAAAGCAACCTATTCCAATGGTTCTATTGGTGAATATGCATCTCATTAAGGAGACTTAGATTATTTTCAGACGTGGTCTGGCTGGGTACAGGGCAATTCCAATGGTCCATTGGTACCAATGGTACGATTGGTACCAATGGAAAAGGGCCCTATTCCAATGGTTCTATTGGTGAATATGCTTCTCATTAAGGAGACTTAGATTATTTTCAGATGTGGTCTGGCTGGGTACAGGGCAATTCCAATGGTCCATTGGTACCAATGGTACGATTGGTACCAATAGAAAAGCACCCTATTCCAATGGTTCTATTGGTGAATATGCATCTCATTAAGAGAGTTAGATTATTTTCTCATGTGGTATGGCTGGGTAAAGGGCAATTCCAATGGTCTATTGGTACGAATGGAACGATTGGTACCAATAGAAAATGATTTCATTCCAGTGGTTCTATTGGTGAATATGCATCCATTAAAAAATAAAAATCTCCGTCGATTCATATGTTTATGAGTGATAAGGAGACATTCAAACTTCTGCTGTTTTTCCACGGCAACGGATGCAATCCTGAAATCATCAGTAGATGGATTCTTCTAGCTCAGTCCTGGGCCTCATCGCAAGCTACAGCCGAGAAAAGAGCACGGCAAATACAATTTGTCAAGGACAACGTTGACATTAAATACATCAATGGTTTTACTACGACCTTGATTATAGCAAACTGGTGTACCTCAATGGGTTACCACGACAAACCCCACGTCAACAGTCAAAAGTGACTTCAGTCACTTGAATATAAAACGGCTCTCTTAGGAGCAACAGCATGATATAACCACCCTTTTCGGAAACTCTTCATTGGAAACTTGTTTTGGTTTAAACGCTTCCTTGTAGATAATGAAATTGCGCTAAGAAATTTCAGAAGTTAATTTCACAGTGAGTTGAGTACAGTTGTTAAAACCTGTTGCCTCAATACCACTTTGCTAGTTTCGCGCCTTTCCGCGTTGTTTCGGGTTCTTTTAACAAGTAAGAATTACCGAAAAATAGTGCTTGCGTACAGGAAAGAAGACATTCATATGTCATGTTGTTGTTTGCTCGTGAATCCCAATAAACAGAACGAACACGACAGTGACGCGTTACCTTTCAATTTTAATGTTCGTACGATGTTTGTTATACTCGCAGCACCTTGAGATATTATTAGCGCTAGATATATATAGGTCGCCCTCGCTTTGTAACTATTAGCGCGTTTCTACTTTGTGTGAAAGCGAACTTGTTTTGCGCGGTTAGCCTATAGAACGAGGAATATTCATAAGAATTATGGCGCGTTTTTAATTGGTGTAACAGCGAATTTGTTTTGCGTGGTTGGCTTATAGAACGAGGAATATTCATAATAATTATTAGCGCGTTTTTACTTAGTGTAAAAGGCAACTTGTTTTGTGTGGTTGGCTTATAGAACGAGGAATATTCATAATAATTATTAGTTCGTTTTTACTTGGCGTAAAAGCGAACTTTGCATGGTTGGCTTATAGATCAACGAGGAATATTCATAATAATTATTAGCGCGCTTTTACTTGGTGTAAAAGCGAACTTGTTTTGGGTGGTTGGCTTATAGAACGAGGAATATTCATAATAATTATTAGCACGTTTTTACTTGGTGTAAAAGCGAACTTGTTTTGCGTGGTTGGCTTATAGAACGAGGAATATTCATAATAATTATTAGCACGTTTTTACTTGGTGTAAAAGCGAACTTGTCTGGCATGGTTGGCTTATAGAACGAGGAATATTCATAAGAATCATAGCGCGCTTTTACTTGGTGTAAAAGCGAACTTGTTTTGCGTGATCGGGATATAGAACGAGGAATATTCATAAGAATTATAGCGCGCTTTTACTTGATGTAAAAGCGAACTTGTTTTGCGTGGTTTTCTTATAGAACGAGGAAGGTTCATAATAATTATTAGCGCGTTTTCACTTGGTGTAAAAGCGAACTTGTTTTGCATGGTTGGCTTATAGAACGAGGAATATTCATAAGAATTATAGCGCGCTTTTACTTGGTGTAAAAGCGAACTTGGTTTGTGTGGTTGGCTTATAGAACGAGGAATATTCATAATAATTATTAGCACGTTTTTTACTTGGTGTAAAAGCGAACTTGTCTGGCATGGTTGGCTTATAGAACGAGGAATATTCATAAGAATCATAGCGCGCTTTTACTTGGTGTAAAAGCGAACTTGTTTTGCGTGATCGGGATATAGAACGAGGAATATTCATAAAATTATAGCGCGCTTTTACTTGATGTAAAAGCGAACTTGTTTTGCGTGGTTTTCTTATAGAACGAGGAAGGTTCATAATAATTATTAGCGCGTTTTCACTTGGTGTAAAAGCGAACTTGTTTTGCATGGTTGGCTTATAGAACGAGGAATATTCATAAGAATTATAGCGCGCTTTTACTTTGTGTAAAAGCGAACTTGTTTTGTGTGGTTGGCTTATAGAACGAGGAATATTCATAATAATTATTAGCACGTTTTTACTTGGTGTAAAAGCGAACTTGTTTTGCGTGGTTGGCTTATAGAACGAGGAATATTCATAATAATTATTAGCACGTTTTTACTTGGTGTAAAAGCGAACTTGTCTGGCATGGTTGGCTTATAGAACGAGGAATATTCATAAGAATCATAGCGCGCTTTTACTTGGTGTAAAAGCGAACTTGTTTTGCGTGATCGGGATATAGAACGAGGAATATTCATAAGAATTATAGCGCGCTTTTACTTGATGTAAAAGCGAACTTGTTTTGCGTGGTTTTCTTATAGAACGAGGAACGTTCATAATAATTATTAGCGCGTTTTCACTTGGTGTAAAAGCGAACTTGTTTTGCGTGGTTGGCTTATAGAACGAGGAATATTCATAATAATTATAGCGCGCTTTTACTTGGTGTAAAAGCGAACTTGGTTTGTGTGGTTGGCTTATAGAACGAGGAATATTCATAATAATTATTAGCACGTTTTTACTTGGTGTAAAAGCGAACTTGTCTGGCATGGTTGGCTTATAGAACGAGGAATATTCATAAGAATCATAGCGCGCTTTTACTTGGTGTAAAAGCGAACTTGTTTTGCGTGATCGGGATATAGAACGAGGAATATTCATAAGAATTATAGCGCGCTTTTACTTGATGTAAAAGCGAACTTGTTTTGCGTGGTTTTCTTATAGAACGAGGAAGGTTCATAATAATTATTAGCGCGTTTTCACTTGGTGTAAAAGCGAACTTGTTTTGCATGGTTGGCTTATAGAACGAGGAATATTCATAATAATTATAGCGCGCTTTTACTTGGTGTAAAAGCGAACTTGTTTTGTGTGGTTGGCTTATAGAACGAGGAATATTCATAATAATTATTAGCACGTTTTTACTTGGTGTAAAAGCGAACTTGTTTTGCGTGGTTGGCTTATAGAACGAGGAATATTCATAATAATTATTAGCACGTTTTTACTTGGTGTAAAAGCGAACTTGTCTGGCATGGTTGGCTTATAGAACGAGGAATATTCATAAGAATCATAGCGCGCTTTTACTTGGTGTAAAAGCGAACTTGTTTTGCGTGATCGGGATATAGAACGAGGAATATTCATAAGAATTATAGCGCGCTTTTACTTGATGTAAAAGCGAACTTGTTTTGCGTGGTTTTCTTATAGAACGAGGAAGGTTCATAATAATTATTAGCGCGTTTTCACTTGGTGTAAAAGCGAACTTGTTTTGCATGGTTGGCTTATAGAACGAGGAATATTCATAAGAATTATAGCGCGCTTTTACTTGGTGTAAAAGCGAACTTGTTTTGCATGGTTGGCTTATAGAACGAGGAATATTCATAATAATTATTAGCACGTTTTTACTTGGTTTTAAAGGGAAATTGTTTTGCATGGTTGGCTTATAGAACGAGGAATAGTCATAATAATTATTAGCAGGTTTTTACTTGGTTTTAAAGCGAACTTGTTTTGCATGGTTGGCTTATAGAACGAGGAATATTCATAAGAATCATAGCGCGCTTTTACTTGGTGTAAAAGCGAACTTGTTTTGCGTGATTGGGATATAGAACGAGGAATATTCATAAGAATTATAGCGCGCTTTTACTTGATGTAAAAGCGAACTTGTTTTGCTTGGTTTTCTTATAGAACGAGGAAGGTTCATAATAATTATTAGCGCGTTTTCACTTGGTGTAAAAGTGAACTTGTGTTGCACCAATAGAACCATTGGAATGGCATCATTTTCCATTGGTACCAATCGCACCATTGGTACCAATGGACCATCGGAATTGCCCTGTACCCAGCCAGGTCACATGGGAAAATAATCTAAGTCCCCTTAATGAGATGCATATTCACCAATAGAACCATTGGAATAGGGTGCTTTTCCATTGGTACCAATCGTACCATTGGTACCAATGGACCATTGGAATTGCCCTGTACCCAGCTAGACCACATGAGAAAATAATCTAAGTCCCCTTAATGAGACGCATATTTACCAATAGAACCATTGGAATAGGGTGCTTTTCCATTGGTACCAATCGTACCATTGGTACCAATGGACCATTGGAATTGCCCTGTACCCAACCAGGTCACATGGGAAAATAATCTAAGTCCCCTTAATGAGATGCATATGCACCAACAGAACCATTGGAATAGGGTGCTTTTCTATTGGTACCAATCGTACCATTGGCACCAATGGACCATCAGTTTGACGAATCGTATCCGTTTGTGTTTATTGGACATGTGTGCAATCCATCGACCACAAAACTCATTTACAGTAAATGGAAAAAAGCCGTTTTGAATCCTTCGAAGCCTTTTCCTGCCTAAAAAAAGTCAACCCTAGGATTTTGTCGCCTTTTCAAAGATCGTTCTCTAAAAAAATGTAAAAAAAGCGAGCTCATACTATATCCACTCGCTAGGAGGTGAATATTGTTGAATAGTCCGAGATAGCGAACCATTCAGATTGCTTAAATCACCAAGATCATTGAGTGTGTATATACTAAATATATATATATATATATATATATCGCTTCATTCTCTTTCACTTACATTTGATAGTAGTGACACGTCGCCGCCGAAACGTCATGTTTTAATAGCGTTGCTTTTTATCCTTAAATAATTCACAAAATCTTTCGTTATTAGTTAACTTAAGAACCTAGAATAACCGTTTTTTAGTATAATCCAACTAGTGGTCTATTATCAATGCTGCGTTCTGATTGGTGGAGCTACTACAAGGCTATATGTTATAGCCCACTAGTAGCGAAAAGCGCCGGCTTTTTGGCGGCAAAAAAGGATTAAAGTCTACCTTTAACTAGCTAATTAAAAGTTGTTTTGTCTCGATATTTTTGATCAACTAGTTGGATTTTACTAAAACAATTATTCCTCTTGCCCTCATGGCCTCTGAGTCAATAGCTCATTCTGACTCGAGGGATAATTGTTAAAAACACCATATTTCCTCAATATCAAATAGGAGTTCATGTTTTAACACGTAACCTTTCTGCGAATTAGTCCTTAACCGTTGGCCAAACTAGAACATCAGGATCGCCCTCTCCACTTCCCATTTTCTTATTATCCCTTTCGCACCTAAAATTGGCCAAATTTAAGGTGTTTCATTATAGTTTTTCAGAGGCGATATCGATATTTTTCAATCGCCTTAAAAGTGGTTTTTTCCTTGTCCAATCGCTATAAAATTTTCACCAGTAATTGGCAATGGATTGAAATTTGTGAAAATGTAGTTTTCAGTAAAATCGATATTACTATGACAACAATAAACAAAAAATTTTGACAGTGATAAAAGCCGAATTTTGCGTCATCTAGACCAGCTACCGAAAATCCAACACTAGGAACTTAAAGTTTGGTGTTTAGCAAACAATCTCTGTAGAAGTAAAAAATTCTGTATGTTTGAATTCGACTAAAAAGAAAATATACCTCAAGCCTTAAACTTTCAATAGCCGTGGTAGATTATTTAATAAAAACGTTATAAATGACTCAAATTATGTTTACGTAGCGTCAGAATGCTGCTTAATATCATATTTCGATGCTAGGAAATTTTGGTGTATTTTCGTTCTTGCGATCTTAAAAACTAATCCGTTTTCTCACCACCTGTCTAAGTGCAACTTCATTCAAAATTTGGACTTTTAGCGCTCTCTTGTATATCTCTGAAACGACTTGAAGGAATTTTTTTAAAATCTCTTCACATAATCTTCATAAATGTATATAATAGTGTCTGAAACTTTCATTAAGATTGATTCACTGCAACACCTTGAAATTTCAAGACAAACCTGTCCTACTTACCGGTCACAAATCTGCGTTGCAACATTCACTGTTTTGACGTTATGCTAATTTTTCCAAAATAATGCGCACTATACATACCTCCATGACTAGTACATTTTAGTTTCAATTTATCGCATCTTTTGAATGTAAAACATTGACAATACTCACACTGAAATGTACTGTTCATGGATATATGTATTGTCCTCATTAATTTGGAAAAATTAGCATAACGTCAAAACAGTGAACGCTGTAGCACGGATTTTTGACCGGTTCGTAGGATAGGTTTGCCTTGAAATTTCAAGGTGTTGCAGTGAATCAATCTTAATGAAAGTTCCAGACATTATTAAATGAATAAATAAGTAAATAAAATAAATAACGATTTGCAGGTAGCACATCCACATAGTGGTTCTTCGTCTACCTGATTCCTGGTAGAATTGGAATTCAAAAATGTACATTATGTACATTATGAAGACTATGTGAAGAGATTTTAAAAAAAATTGTGCGAGTCGTCATCATAACTCTGGGATCGAAATAGTTAAACTGAATTTCATGAATTTCATAACCAACGGAAAGAAAAACACACGGGGCTGAGAAAAGTCTAAGAGCGTGGGGAAAAAATCCTTACCAGAGGTAACCGATGGTCGTCTTTGACCGGGTGTAGCTCGAGTAACAAGAAGACACAGATCTTCAGAAGTTCTAGAAGAAAATTTTTAGTGTTTTGGGTTTATCTTGCTTAGGTATCAGATTATGTCAGAATGTTGGCAAGAGTCACCAGCCAAAAGACCTACTTTTGAGGAACTGGACAAAAAGTTGCATGCTGTGCTAAAGTCTTTATCAGAAGAGGTAAGTAATTGCAGTTAACACTTCAATGGGAAAATGTATTAAGTGCATGTATTCTGTTACCAGGAGATTGGATTCGTCACCTCGCTAAGTCTGCGAATAAAGTGATCACGTACCGTAAGAGTGAGACGAAAGATATATGAAGTCGAAAATTAATCGGGCAGTCGGTTGTTCAGCCAGCAGGCACTCTCCACTGGCCAGGTGTTCGATCTGTCTGTGTGTCTCCGTTATTACCCTTTATATCGGACAACATGTCTTTATGATTATATTGACTGTAGAACCGAATTTAGCGGAGAAAATATTCGGAGAGATTGGATGAACTTATGAAAGGTGGTGAGACGGGACAGCAGCAACGAATGAGATAAACTAGAATCAACCTGCCTAAATTTGTCAAATTTCGAATTTTTCAAAAAAAGAAAACAAGCAGAGAAAAACTAAAACGAAAAAATAACGTGAAATAACCATTTTTTGTAGAAGTATAGGGAAATCCTGGTCAAGCTGCACAGATTCATGTTTGCTGTTTTCCGTAAACGTGACTCTAAATCGCTCAAGTAACCGCAAATGAACCCATTCTGGCTTCTCCCTGAGTCAGAGGGGATTACCACCTGTATAAAGAAAAAAGCATGAACAAGAACTGAGCCTGAAAATTTCACTCTTATTAAGTCTCTGTCTATGACATTACAGCTTTGTCGCAGTTTAGGTGATTTATTGCTTTCTTACAGGATGATATTCAGCTGGAAGCCTCGCTTATGACTCCACTGGTACCAGCAGCTACAACTTCCTAGTTAGACCCGCTGTCAATTCCGTGACACTGGAGGAACTGAATCTAAAATGGAGAATGATGGTAGGGACAATGACAGCGTGTCTCCTGATAGTATTTGGGTGCCCCGTAATCCATGGAGACACACTCCAGAGCCCTGAGATAGCTGACGATAAAGAGAAAACGCGCTATCCCCTTTTTCCTCAGACGCTAGAGAGATTAAGGGTTACGTTTACGGTAACTGCAAACTTGAATTTGTACTACATGACCACGGTTTCTCTTTCTTGTCTTTTACTGTTCATATCCTTTACTGACAAATTTGTAGTTTAATGCCATTTTTATCCATTAGTGTCGTCTTGGACAGTTTTTATTTACTTATTTTCTATTTTGAGAAATTCTCAACTTGAACTTAATCCGACGTTTGCCGTTTGCCTTAAACGTAACGCTAAAATAATGGAGACCTTTAGCGTCAGGTGTTTCATGGGAAACCGCATTTAAATGCAGTTACGCGTTTGCAATTTCAAGTTGTCGGGATTTCAAATTTTTAGCAAGGCGTTCATTGCTTTGTGTCGCCATTTACTCGAGTTTAAAAATCCAACAGGTAAATCGCACACGGATAAAGAAAACTACTTCGTGCCTTTATCAAAACGTGAGGCTGTACCAGTTTTAGAGGCAACAAACCTTCTCGCAAGTCACTTACAGCTGGACGCCCTTCTTGCCGTTCAATGGTGAACTGCAAACTGCAAACCGCAAACCGTGGTCACGTGACATTCTCAGGTTTGCGGTTTTCAGGAAAAACCTGATGCTAGACGTCTCTTATCTCTCCACTAACACAGAGCAACGTGTAACGATCAGCTACATAGAAGTGACGTTGAATATTGTTTGATCGATTACGTAAATTACGGAGTTGTTGCTGAACTACAACTACGTTTCCTTTATTCAATCGGTCAAAATGAAGACATTTTGGTCAACGTTTTTGGAAATGGTTTTCAAAATGAAAATACCTCTTGACAAAAGGAAAAGCTGATAGGACAGCATTGGTAAGATTATTATTAATTAGCAATCCCAATGTAATGATGGAACTTGGTAAAGGCAGTGATAGAGGTAGACATAATAGATAGACGACGAAGTTCACTTTCCTTTTGATTCTTCTAGAAACTATATTTAAAGAAACGTAAGTGGTAATTGACATTTCGTATAAATGCAGCCAAATGAGCTTTGCAGTAAGTAAGTAAGTAGTTTATTTATACACGTAAACACCTAGGAGTAAACAAAAACTCGTTGGAACGTACACGTGTAGAAAAAAAATTACAAAAACGTTATTAGTAGAACAAAAAAAAACTTTAACTACTCAAGAACTAACATCCATTGCATAAAAAATGTCATTATATGAAAATCTATCATTCGAAAAAGAGCTAAGCTATGACCGCGTAAATTTGTTAAAACTTTGCCTTTAAATGTTAATAATCATTAGCGTGTCTCCTTGAATGCTGTTTGTTTTGACTCTGAGTCTTATAACCATCAATCTAATTTCTATCAATTTGTTTCTACGAAACATGAATCAACTTCGAATTTTCGTCTCCCATCGAAGCGTGGCTTCAAAATAGCTTCTCTGAATGTTAACAGTTTATCTGCCCACATCAATGAAGTCAGAATTTTGCTGGATGATAAATTCTTAGATGTGTTAGCTATTCAGGAAACACAACTAAATAATTCTCACAGATATTCCGAATTCTACATTCCCGTTTTGATTTAGTTAGACGCGATAGAATCAGTGATGGCGGTGGTGGTGTTTGTTTCTATATCAAATCTAGCATCAACTTTTCTGTTCGAAACGATCTTAACACAGCCGATCTCGAAAATGAATGTATCGAAGTTCAAAAACCCCAATCCAAGCCTCTTATTATTGTGAATTGGTATCGGCCACCAAATTCCCTTGTTAGATTGTATTCACACCTTGAGAACCTTATCAGAAAACTAGATTTAACAAATTTCGATTTTTCCTGTTGGGTGACATGAATATAGATATGGACACTACCAAATCTGACAACGATACTCGTCATTTAAATAATATCGCTGATATTTATTGTCAACTAATTAATGAGCCAACCCGTATTACCGATAAATCGTCTTCTTTCATTGACCTAATTTACACTAATTCTCCTGAGAGGGTTGTTTGCTCCAGGGTAGCCCACGTTGGCATGAGAGATCATATATAGTCTTGTTTATGTGTACCGCAAGTTATCTTTTGATCTTCAAAAGGGA
>CALNXK010000011.1:4792500-4852500 GCA_942486035.1 Porites lobata | reverse complement strand
ATTGCATTGATTTTGTTCGCCAATAAAAATGTTAAATTTGGTCCAGAAAAATTACACGGACATTTCTCTTAGTACTTCAATCCTTCATCATTCAACAACGAGCTTTATTTGCATGACCATACGAGCACATACAGTATTGCAACAGCTATTTTTAGGAATCAAAATTAGAACACAGGGCAATTACGTTACTTTGATAATAATTTGTCACGAACATCAAAACAAGCTGAAAATATTTTATGAATTGTATATTGATAAAGTAATTAGAACAGTTCATTAGTTCATTGATCAAACCGTTTATAGGTAACGGCGTAATTTTTGGAATCAGAGTCTTGACTTCATAGTAAAATTTATTCGTTATCATACATTCCTAGATCGAGTTATGGTGAGATGACTGGACGAAACCTTATCATAATGGCGTAGCCTGCGAACCCCCCGGGGGTAGTCTGCCATACACCCTTTTTTAGTGTCGTCACGCAACGCTCCCCCAAGGGAGGAGCGTTGCGTGACGACACTAAAAACACATTTGACCCCCCCCCCCCGCCTCACCTCAAACAGATCTGGGGGGCGGCGGTGGTGAGTTTAATAGAGATGGGGGGCCTATTTAATTTGGCAAAAATGATGGTATCCGTTCACCTTAAAGAACTAGAGTGCAAAGTGGAAAAGCCCATTACAACAAGTTGGAGGTCATGCAGGAGAGGATCGAAAAGAAATCTGAACTTCCAGCCGGTGAATAAACCATCCTGGATCAGTCCACATGAAATTTTATAGTTGCGATTGATTAACATGGTCTTTCAGGAGCCGATCACTAATAATAATAAGGGGGAGGGAGGGGGTCTTATTTAACTTTCTTCCCCTGAAAAGGGAGGGCTTATTAGAGAGGGGGACTTAACAGAGGATTTGTGGTGTAAAACAACGAAACGAAACAAACAAACAAACAAACAAATTGCCTAAATTCACTTAGCTCTGTGAGCTTATTTGAATTATTTTTCTCTAACAACAGCATGTTGTTTGCTTTCTTAAACAATGAACTCTTTCTTTCCACTTCTGAAAGTAGGTTTTGATTTGAATGTTGAATGTTGTTTCCACTAAGATGCTCAGTTTCCCCTAGCTAGAGCCTGCAAGCAGCTCACTAGTTACATACGTTTTATTGAGTCTCCCTTTACAGGGCTTTTCACTTGTGCGAGCTCGAGGAAAATTTTGGCGGTCAGTGGAGCCGCCATCGTGCGAGAAAATTCGCTTTTCCATTCTCCCCAAAATTTTCCCCGGGCTCGCACAAGTGAGTCTGGGTTTCCCCAGGAGCCTCCCCCCCAAAAAGATACAAAAATAGTCAATAATGCTCATCACGCAGAACCTTTTTTCAAATAATTTTAACCGTAGTAACAAAAACATATTCATGGTGTATAAATAACGTTTACAAGTTGTAGTTTTAATTCAGTCAAAAAAAAAAAAAGAAAAACAACAGAAGAAGAAAAAAAGAAAATCCTTTAACGGCTCTATTAGGGTAGCCTTAGATTTTCTAAAAAAAATTTGAATCTGACTCTTCATTTTCTCCTAAAAAGTTTTTATTTCTTATTTTCTCTAAAAAAGTAACAAATTTCCAGGAAGACTAGTGACACTGGTAGAAATGGTAATACGAATAACATGAGATCTCTTTGGCAGAACAGCGGGGGCACTACCTTATTTGGCCTAAACGGGTATGCGCCGCTGAACAGGGTATGGTTGTCAGGGTCTAAAGCTCTTAAACAGGGTATGCAATTTCGCTATTTAGCGTCTTGAACAGGGTCTCTTCCTGGACCAGAAGTCTTTAAAAAGAGTTTGAAGGCTGGTAATGAGCGGTCTATATTTGTAGTACAAACAACGATATTTGTTTGAAAAACTACTTATATCTGTAAGCGAAATGTAAGGAATCAGAATTAGGTCTCTTGTCTTTAACAGGGTATTGAAATGAGCATGCAGTTTAGTTTCTGTCTTAAACAGGGTCAGGGTTTGAGGGCCTCGGCGGCACATCTCTACCCAATATTCCATTAAGTGCCCCCCCCCCTCTTGCAGGGGGAGAATTATACCTCTTAGGACTTTACCAATAGGAATTTGGTTGTTTTTGTTAATTTTTAAGTTGGTCACTGTTAGGACTGATAGGGTGTTACTTTAGTGCTAAAAACTATGAATGTTGACAATAGAGACAAATCATGGCAAACTAACATTCCTTTGGTTCCTGTTCCAAACATAACACAATCTTTCGGGTGATCGTTTTCAACCGATGACCCACCACGATCGACGTATTATTCAGGTAATGGAATCGTCACGACCCCTTTAACGAACGAAGTAGACGAAAGCAGACAGCCCACTCTAACGATCGAAAGAGAGTAAGCGTTTATGATCTAAATCATCTCGCAGACGTACAAGGAATTACTCGCAATCGTTGTTTGATCCGGATGTTTCCCCGAAACTAATAAAGTCATACAAAAAGACCCTTTTCGTCACAAAAAATTCTACACCACACACCAAACAGTTTTCACCTCAAGACAGTGGCGATACTTATGTATGCCGAAGCCATCAAACTCAATTAATGCATGGCGAACGAGTGGATCTTATCAACATATACAAAGCTTCGTATTATGCAAAACTACGTCAATAACCAACGCAAAAGTACTAACCTTACTTGTTCAAAAGAATCCAAGGAAATTCGATCTTAAAGAATGAAACATGAGGTATCACGATGAAGGCGCGGAACTGCTCAAATGGAAAGTGAAAGTGATTCAACGCAAATTGCCATCATGTGACCATTATTAAAGACCATTAAATACAGTACAGCCATTGGACGTCACGCTAGTGTGATCTCTCGTAGTCATACATTTTTTGACAGTCACGCTATATGTAGAAATTATATTCTAAGTGAGACCAAAATCACTTCCGGCTAACATTTTCTTAGAAGACGCTGGCCATATCTTCCTCTTGTATTTCACAGAATGAGGAAAGAATACTTAGATTTAAGATAGGTAAGTAGGTACTGGAAAGAAAACACCAGTCAGTCAAAACTTGAATGAAGGGACTTATTCCTTTTACAAATTTAGCGTTATACTAATACATAACATAGGCATTGATGGCTCATTAACATCGAGGGTACAAAGTAATAAAGAAGACCCTAATTAAAATCATTTCACGTGATTGTAGTGGTAACTAACAAAATGTTCCAAGCCTTTTACTTAACGCTTTCATAAGCAGCCGCTCTCACAATAAGTTAATTTCGCAGTGGTCGTTAAGTTACTATAACCCTTATTAAATCGACACTTAAACGATTTCCCGCGGAGATCGGTTACAAGAGCCGATTTTCTTAAATGACCAGGCCCTAGTTGTTCAAAAGGTGGGTAACGCTTAGACTTGCTACAAGTCGACCTGTCATAAGTTCTTAAAAGTGAGCGAAGTGAGCTTCAATGCATGAGGTCGTGCATTGACCGAGAGAGCGACGACGTCTCCACGCCCTGACGTCACCGGTAGAATTTTCGACCGGTGAATTTCGCGCAAACAGATATGAAAAGTCCTTTAAAATGGCATAACCAACCAGGAACTTTTTAGAAAGTCTAGATAACGATATCCACCAGGTAAATCATAGCACATTTAGTTTCCCTACCACTTATTTGTTGGATAGTGATTTATCCGGTGGATAGCGCTATCCAACGTTTGAACAACTGAGCAAGCCCTAGATGCAACCACTTTCACAATGTCCTGAGGTGATGGCAACACTCTATACCATACCCTTTTTAGTAGCACATAGATGTTTAGGCGAAATGAAGGAGTGGCCCTGGAAGGTGACAATCAGGTAAACTTACTTACAATTTATTACAAGCCTTAATGGAACTGAATTCGTGTCACATTTTAGCATTTTGATAATCACTGTGAAAATTACGTGCTTGTTTTATTGAAGCTTCTTTAACGTTCCTGTGAACTTAAGCCATGAGGCTCTTTTTACTTTTAATATTGGCTGTTGGAGGCAAACATTAAAAAGAAACGCACATATAGGTTTCCTTTGCTGTACTACACATCGGAGATGCTTTTTCGAGTTTTTTTTTTTATTCATGGAGGATCCAACGGGGAACATGCACTGAATATGGCTAAAGTGGGTCTTCTACGTATTGTTTTGAAACACGACAATGGTGGATTGAACATTAGACAGAACCTTTAAAAAGGTCATTCACCGTTTCTATTAGGTTCTCACTGGTAAGTTATTCAGTCATAGTCAGTGCTCAGATAGTCCGTCCGTGGTTGACGGTATTTCGGGAATTTGTGATTCAAGACACAGGAAACCTTTTGTTGTCCATATTAACCGGGTTAATTTCTGAGTTTTCATACTGACTGAGAGAGGAATCAGAACTGGATTATGAATTTTCCATGATACCGAGTCGACCTAGTCTTATTATTTTTTATCGAATTTGCGAGCGTTTTATTAAGCGACTTATAGAGCTAGTCAACTGCCGGACCGTTTAACTGCTTCTAGGATACTTAACTTTTCTGACTGGAGCCCGAGCTCGCGCGAGTCCTGGATCTCAAAATCGTCGTTGCGAATCGTCTGGTGTAACATCACCTTAAGTCCTAGCTTAGCTAGGGAAAAATGAAATACCGAGGTTGCTAGCCAATAGACACTCATCGGCGAAGGTTTTGATGACAGAACCGGACATAGATCACGCTGTGAAAGAAATTTTGGGGGCACGAGTTGTCTACGTCTTCACCTTTCTTCACCTTGCAGGTTGAATTAGCGTAAGAAATAACAGCGACATAAAAGGAAAAAACGTCTCTTTGATCAGCTAGATCACTGCGCATTTTGCCTTCATGAATTTACGCTCCAAAAAATTCAACTAGCATGAAAACTTTGGGAGCCGATATCAGTAGTGTGACCTTCCCAGAATTTTTACCTTGGTAAAACAAAACCCGAGATGAATTTACGTCGGGAGATTTTTGATGAATTTGCCCTAGGTAAATCGGTTTTACCTAGGTAAAAGTCTGTAGTGTGACCACAGCTAATATTAGTTTATGTCCACAATAAACAAGCTAAGCCTCACAACGGAAGGTAGGAGGTACTTCGCCAGTGACAACACTTGTAATTCCCGTTTTCTCCCGCCCTTTCACTTAGTTTTCGCTCCACATTACAGTCAAACCAGGTCAAGCGTTCCCGTCGCTAACAAACTAATGAATTCATTAATGGAAAAATGATTTCGTTTGTTGATTCAATAATCCATTCATAAAATGAATAATCCAACGGTCAAATTGTACCTCGATTCAATAATCAAATGTTGATTTGGTTTATGAACAACATCTACCTGTTCTTTATTCTTGTCTGTTGTGTTCAATCGTATTTGCTTCCCTTTTCCTGCCGTTTACGATTGCGTTTTTCATTGCCTTTAATCAAAATAACAGCTAGAATAGACAGACCGCAAACGCAAAGAAACTGACAAAGGCCGAGGATCGAAATCCACCAATCACCGCACATACACTGACCTCAGTTTGACCGTCGTGTTTTCTAAGAGGTCAGGCCTAGGTCTGTTGCACTGATTATTGGCAGCAAACTGGCGTACATGTAACAGTTTGTTTGGGTTTGAACTTCAGAACTCGCCAGCACTCGACTCTCAGAAAAAAATAGGAAAACACAAAATTCTGAGGTCAACTTGTGGAAAGTGTAATTTTTCAAAAAACAGTAATCGAATCAACATTCGATTATGGAATCGAGGCTAAATATGACTATTGGATTGTTCATTTTATGAATGGATTATTGAATCAACAAACGAAATCATTTTTCCGTGAATGAATTCATTAGTTCGGTAGCGACGGGAACGCTTGACCTGGTTTGACTGTAATTATGTTCGCGACACTTGAACTCTTCGCGTCACTTTCATTTCGCAATTTCGAAATAATCGCGAAATTCGCATGTAATCTTTCCATTTTAAAGACGAGATATCTTTTTTTGCTGAATTTAAGAAACTAAAAGAGGGGACTAAATCTTCACCAAGAACACCTTCCTATTCAACCACAATTTGGAAAACGGTCTGGAAAACGGATTTAACTACATGAAACGGAAACAGAAGTTTTAAACCACGCCTTGTTAGAGCCTCTTGAAGAGTACCGCCTGTCTAAAGACATTCCCAAGCTCCCTCTAGAAGATCAGTCTCCAAAGTATCTAGTAGTTGCGGAGTATGACGTATACAAGAGACTTTCTTATCTCAATGCAGCCAAAGCAGGCGGTCCGGACGGTATTCCTAATTGGATACTAAGGGAGTATGCGGAATTTCTCGCCTATCCTGTCTCAATCATTCTAAATGCCTCTTTCAAGGAACAGCAGCTACCGAGACCTAGGAAACTGGCAGACGTCACTCCTTTATTCAGAACCAAGCCTGTTAAGGAGATCAAGAAAGATCTGAGGCCTATATCGTTAACACCGAGTATCTCTATAGTTGCAGAGGACTTTGTCGTCACATAGCACGTAAAGCCAGCTGTACTGCGCTCTCTGGACCCAAGCCAGTTTGGTGCGATACCGAAGTCTTCGACATTTTTTGCCCTGTTGGAGATGCTCCACAAGTGGTCTCAAGGGACTGATGGGAACGGTTCGGCTGTCAGGACACTCCTGTTTGATTACCAGAGAGCATTTGATCTAATTGACCATAGTATTTTAGTAAGGAAATTATGTGCGCTTGACATCGCACCTAGCGTCATTAAATGGATAATAGATTTCCTATCACCTCGCTCACAGAGAATCAAACTCTCTGAAGGCTTTGTATCCGAATGGGGCACTGTACCTTCGGGGGTTCCGCATAGGATCAAACTAGGCCCTTGGCTTTTTTTGATCATGATAAATGATCTAACAGTCAGTTTTTAATTTTTAAAATTTAAAAATTTTTTTTTTTTAATTTTTTAAATTTTAAATTTTTAAAAATTTTTAATTTTTAAATTTTTAAAACTAAACTAGTGAGCAGCACTCTGCGAACTGTTGCTGTAAAACTTGTTTATTCTCCTACGCGTTTCGTCTAACTAACGTAGACTTCTTCAGGGAGTTTTACAATCAAATACTAAACGCCTGTATTTAAGCCATAATATGACTAAAAATAATGATGGTCGCAAACATTGAAGGTTTGGCCGGATTTACGCGCCTTGCGTAAAAAATTTCACAGCTGCGCCTGTTCCTTTTAAATCCGGCCAAACCTTCAATGTTTGCGACCATCATTATTTTTAGTCATATTATGGCTTAAATACAGGCGTTTAGTATTTGATTGTAAAACTCCCTGAAGAAGTCTACGTTAGTTAGACGAAACGCGTAGGAGAATAAACAAGTTTTACAGCAACAGTTCGCAGAGTGCTGCTCACTAGTTTAGTTTTAAAAATTTAAAAATTAAAAAAAATAAAAAAATAAATAAAAAAAAAATGCTTCTATCTGGAAATATGTAGACAATACCACAACATCAGAGGTAATAAAGAAAGAACAGCATAGCAAGGCTCAAGGTATTGTAAATGAGGTAGTAAATTGGTCAATCAGAAACAGAGTCAAGTTAAACACAGACAAATGCAAGGAGCTCCGCATTAGTTTTACATCAGATTTTGACTTTCCTCCAGTAGTCATAGGAGAGGAGTGCATCAAATTAGTTTAAGATGCTAAACTTTTAGGTGTTACTATCTCTGGTGACTTAACATGGAAGGCGCACATCACGGAAGTTACTAAGAAGGCAGCTACAGTGTAAGAGGCTCTATTTTCTTGTTCAGCTAAAAAGAGCTCGTATTCCACAGAAAGATTTATGCCTTTTATACATTACATGCGTGCGCTCCGTTATTGACTATGCTGCCACAGTTTTCCATCACGCGCTACCAGCTTACCTTTCGCAAGAATTAGAACGCCTTCAGAAAAGGGCAATGCGAATCATATGTCCTGGTATAGAATATCAGCAAGCTTTAGCACTTATGAGTTTACCAACGGTTGAGGAGCATCACCACAACATTTGCACGCGCACGTTTGAAAGCATGATGAGCGAACCGAATCACAAGTTAAGAAAGTTGTTGCCGCCTTTTTATAAGAGCAACTATAATCTAAGGCACGCGCGCACTTTCACCTTGCAGCGTTGTAAGACAGATAGATTTAAGAACAGTTTTTTTATGGCCTCAGGCAGAATTGTAAATAATTTTTAGGTTTCTTATTATACGTTTTTAGTCTTAGCTATTACAATTATTACTCATTTTTACAATCATTAGTATAAATTGTTACCATTATGTAAATACGCAATTCAGCATAACTACCTAAATCCGATTTCCATTTGGAAAACGAAATCCTAATTGAGGTTTCTCTACGGGAAATTCATTGTTAGAAGGCATCAATTTCAGCTTAAAAGGAGAATAGAAAAAAGCAGTTAAAGAACCGTATGAAGGAAAAGGCCTGTCAGCAGATGAGTTTTACTGACTGGTTCTGAAAAGTATCATCTGCCAACGTCTTGTCGGCTCTACTACCCAGAAGAAAGAAAGGAAAAATCATACAGCCTGTGTGCTTGTTATCTGCTGTTTGACCCGCGTTATCAACGGCAAGATAATTGAAGACGAAGCGATCCATAACTTTTGGCGATTTTTGGTTGAGGACTTCTTCTTGCCGGTTATAAAACCACTAGGAACTTACTTTAATACGCTAGGCTGCGAAAAAACGGAAAAGGAGTGCCAAATCTGCTATCCAATAACAGATAAAATCAAGCGGAAACAGAAATGGAAGGGAAATTCCTTGTTCCAGTCTGATAAACAACGGTTGGCGCTAAGTTACACAGTAGTATTCTTTTTCTACTCACAGTCCGAGACACTTCGCAGCAATTGACTGGTTGTTAATACAGCTCGATGAACAACAAATTGTACGTTCTATCATCTATCGATTTTCTTTACGACAGATTTCAAACTTTTGTGGCAAGTTGGGAGAGCAAGCCCGATTTAAACGTCGGGAATACGGTCAATGCGCTGAACAAGGATACTCTTGATTTACGCCGTCGACTATGCCACCGATGTGGAAGATACTCTTTGCCCTCATTTATCTCTTATCATTCATTGAAGGAAAAGTCAAATCCTCCCAAGGTAGGTCCCATTAGTCTAGTTTAATCAGATAGTTTTTTGTTCAACCGGACACGTTTTGCCCTCGGTCCCGGCCAGCAGGGAATAGTGGGATACCAATATAGCCGATATTTTCCTCATAAGATACCACCGAACTTCCGTTGAACACATTTTCGTCACTTTATCTCATACATCCGTATATCCAAATTTCTACAAAAACTCGTGTTTAAGAGCGCGTCACCGTGAACCGACCATTGATTTCGGATCGAAAAATTTATTTCCCTTATATCCTGGGATATTAAAGCCGCTACCTAAGTAGTTACAAATTTGCATTGCGTTTGACGGAAAATGCAAAATATTTTTTTTTATGAATTTTTGAATTTCCGGCCGGTCAGCATATCCTTTGAAACTGCAAAAATCGCCAACATTGGCGACGCTATAGAAAACAAACACTTGGCGCAAGAAGCCCGATTTTCTTTTTAATATACAGATACACCACTCTAGATTTCCTAGCCATATCACAGTTCCGAACCATTTATTCATTTTAACGGCAAGAATCTTTTTTCTGGAACGTGTTATCGGCCCTTTATCAAAACACGAAAACAGCTCAACTTTGAGGGCAGTTTTAAAAAGTGTGGCACCTGTCTGAACTTTGCTATCTGTATTAATACAAACTAGGAATAATAGTAAAACAAAAAAGAATAAAATTTTTGTGCCCTTTACGTTTTGCAACTTGTCCGCCCTTTGAATTTCCAGAAATTTCGAAGACCTGACAATTAACGAACACTCGCTTTGTCGATCTGCTAGTGAAGTCCAACTTCACTTGGTGGCTTTATGGATCTGTCCTAAGTTCTTTATCGTTTAAAGGTTTTCTCTTGATCATCTGAAGCTATATTGGCCGTTGATACCGTGTTTTTACTTGTTTTGTTCCCAGTTATCTGGTTTATAATATAACTATTAGTTCGTCTCTACAAGGCTTATGTTCTCCCTCACCTAGAGTACTGTAGTCACCTTTTACTGGGAGTAGGCAATGCAGAGACTACCAAAATAGAGACAACTAATTATTTTGTATTAAGAACTATATTAGGCTATTCGAAGTCTGTGTCATATGACTTCCTCCTCAAGACGGCTGATATCGAGTCCTTGGGGAAACGTAGGCAATTCCAATCTTTAGTTATGTTATACAGATGCTTGTATGACAAGGGGGCACCTTATATCAGTGAATTTTTTAATTTTAAGAATGTACCGTACAACGTACGTGGGCTTAGCACAAGGCTAGATCTACCTCCTTCTGATCTGGAGTTTATGCATCGATCCTTTACATTTTTAGCCAGCAAACTTTGTAATGCGTTACCTCCAAAAGTCAGAGAATCACAAGACATTGCGTCATTTAAGCGATCTCTTCAAGCTCACATGGCTTAGGGTGTAGTGCTTGTAAATTTTGTAAATAGCTTTAGTTTTAGATTCTGCTTTTACCCATTTTGTAGATCTATTCAGTTAAAGTTAGTATTGTTACAGTAGTAATGTATAGGTTGCTAGCATAACTTTTTTTTTAATTTTTAATTTTCTAATTTGTATAGGTATTGTGAAACAAATTTATGTGGACCTTTATTCACAGACTTTTACTGCGTATCAAACTTTGCCTATTGTTAAGGTTGCATTTTTGGACGACAATAGTGCTTTTATTTCTCACATTCTTTTCTGTTTCGATAAGCGGCGTTCGAACTTTAATCGGGTATGATCGGTAAATTTTCGGTGTGACATTTTTTTTACTTAGTAGTGGTTTATTGGGAAAAAAATTTTAAGCGGGACACAAAACGATCAAACACTGGCTGTTTGAAGGAGAGATTGCACGGTCATTCACATCCGTTCATATGAAGCCCGCGTAAAAGAACGACTTCGGTTATTGTAACTGGGAACTTCAAATTTTGTTTACGCAGAAATCTGTCTAGTAACTTACGGTCAGATATCGACAGGAACGCTAAAATTAACTGAGGGGTATTTCATGGTCCTGTTCGAGGCTTTGTCTTTGCTTTGTTCCTCGTTTAAGAGAATGTATGGGAAGTCATAGCTATGATTAACAGCACTGTAAATCATAGTTACGATTCCAGAGATGATTTTAATAGTACTATAGAAATCATAATGAGGTTTAAGATACCAATGGAATCATTTTTTTTTTTTTTTTTTTTAAATTTATTTTTGCCTTACAGACATATATTAAATGTTTACAGTACTAAACACTACTGAAACTAAATACTACTAACAATATTCACTATACTTGCACTATTTACAATATTGGCTATACTGACAATACCATCCATACGATGCTCGTACTACTAATAATTACAATGGTTACACTACTTACAATTCTAGTACATCACACGCACACACACCCCCACATAAACACACACAAAAAAAAAAAAAAAAAAAAAAAAAAAAAAAGTCAGAGGAGTTACTTTTCATGTCTATTTTATAGCTTTTCAATTCTGTATTTAATTATCATTTTACCAACGAAGTCTTGGAGGAGAATTGGTTTGTTGTGTAGTTTGTTGGCGTAGATGTAGTATCTCATAAACAACATGGTATAATTGAATTTCCTTACTAGTACCTTTTCATGTAAGTCCGAGAGGATGCCGAACAGTCTTTCTTCGCTAGATGGGTTGAAATTGATCTTGTTTTCTATATTGAACCAGTTGATAACCCGTTGAATGAAAATCTTGACGAAATGACAATCTCTAAAAGTATGATTAATAGAGTCTTTTTCACCACAATATATACATTCATCATCTTCCTTGATTCCATAGCGGTAAAGTTCCTTTTTGGTGACTACAATTCGGTGGATTAATTTATATTGAAATTCCTTTAATTTGGTCTCTCTACAGACGGTTTTTAGGGAGGTGAATATTTTTTCCCATTTATCTTCATCCAAGCAAAGATCTTTGCTCCATCTCTGTGGCCCAGAATGACCTGTTGTGTGGATTTTTGTGCATAATAACGTATAGAAGTCGCTAGTCTTGATTTTGTTCAGATATAGAGTTATCGATTCATTTAATTGTAGACTAAGATTATTATCAGAATATAACTCTTTATTAATTGGCTTCGTTGATTTTGCTTTGGCTAATAGGTGCTTTGGGATAGCGCTAATAACTTGATAGTATTGAAGGAAGTTAGTTTTACAGGAATACTTATTCGTAAATTCCTGATAGGTCATTGGTTGGCCGGTATTGTGTAAGAGATCTTGTATTGACAGGATACCTTTTTAAACCATTCCCTGATAAAAAGGTTTTACTGTCAACAAGTATTTCTTTGTTGTTGAATAGAATTATATTTTGTGCTTGATCAAAGCTGTACAGAGTTTTTAATTCACTGAAGTATACTAGAATATTTCGGTAAAACAATGGAATAGATTTTATGTATTTCGCATCGTAGTTACATCTCAGTAAAAAGTTCAAACCTCCGAATTTTCTTAGGTAATAATCAGGAACTGTTTTCCAATTCTGGTTCCCTGGAGTCAGTAATCTTGGAATCCAGGCTAATTTTAGAGCTTTAAACATTATGTCGATGTCTACCATACGTATTCCGCCTCTTCCCAGATCCTGATAGAGCCCAGTTCGTTTAATTTTATCCCTTTTGTTTTTCCATAAGAAACTAAAAAACTTTGTTTTCACTGTGCTTGCGATATCTTCGGGAACATTAAGAATTGAAGCTGAATAAATTAATTGTGACAATCCTAGGGACTTAATTATCAGTACCTTCCCAAATAGTGTGAGGTCTCTAGATCTCCACATATCCAGCTTTGTTTGAAGTTTTCGTATTTTCAGATTAAAGTTCAATTCATTGTTACCCTTCTCATCATAAGAGACATGAATTCCTAAGAGGCGAGCCGGACTATGTAACCATTTTAGTTGTAAAGGATAACTTTTGTTTTTTTCCCATTTTCCCAACCAAATTGCTTTCGATTTCTTTATGTTTAACTTGAGACCCGCTAGCCTCCCAAAATCTCCCACCGTTTTCAAAACATTTTCAACGGAGATCAAATCTGCACAGAAAAGGTTTGTGTCGTCTGCGAATTGGCTCAATTTGATTTCGTGCCCGAATATTTTGATTCCTGTTATACTTGGTTCTTGTCTGATTTTGCTGGATAATATCTCCGTGGAAAGCACAAATAGGTAAGGAGAAAGGGGACACCCCTGTCGCACTCCTCTTGACGGTCTAAACCAGTTGGTCATGAAACCATTGTTTATCGCCGCGCTCTCAATTTTTGTATAGAATGTACTGATCCATCTTTTTATACTTGTTCCGAAATTGAATATATCCAGTGCTTTCATCATGAACGACCATTCTAGAGAATCAAGAGCTTTCCGAAAATCTAGAGATACTAGAATGCCAGGTATGCTTTCTGACTTCGTATGTTCCATTATGTCGATTATTAGCCTAATATTTTCCCCGATATATCTTCCTTTGATAAAACCGGTTTGATCAGTGTGCACTAGATTTGGTAATAATGGTTCTATT
This sequence comes from Porites lobata, assembly GCA_942486035.1. NCBI lineage: Eukaryota > Metazoa > Cnidaria > Anthozoa > Scleractinia > Poritidae > Porites > Porites lobata. Next base: position 4,838,931 of record CALNXK010000011.1, on the reverse strand, counting down.
CTCCTTGCTATTGCCTTAGTTGCTATCTTGCAATCAACATTTAGCAGTGTTACCGGTCTCCAGTTTGAAAGTTCTAGTAGCGAGCCATCTTCTTTGGGAATTAAAGTAATAACGCCTCTTCGTTGTGAAATGGTGAGTTCATTTGCATCATAGGCCGCATTGAAACTAGCAACAAGATCGTGTCCCAGCAGATCGAAAAAAAACATATAAAATTCAACCGTGAAACCATCTTCTCCTGGAGCTTTGTTGTTTTGAAAAGTGTCTAAAGCTTTTTTGCATTCTTCATAAGATAATGGACCTTCTATTCTATCTCTGTCTGCATCTGATAGTTTTGGAATTTTTAAATGTTCGGTGAATTCATCAACATTATTTTCCTGTGAGTTATTTGCTGATGCGTACAATTCGCTATAATAGTTTTCGATAGCTTCTAATATCTGAGACTCGTTGTTTGTTACTGTTTCACTTTCTGTTCGCAGTTCAGTGATGGTTTTCCTGTTGTAGTTTCTTTTCTCCAGATTGAAAAAGTACTTTGTTGGACGTTCGCCCTTTTCGACCCATCGACATTTCGATCTAAAAATAGCTGCCCTCCCTTTCTCCTCATAAATAGATTGGAGTTCCATTTTGAGATCTTCATATTCATTTAGGATGTGCGCGATATTGGGAGAGTTAAAGTTGTCGCAAATATTGCGGTCCAGAATTTCGAGCTGTCTCCTAATTTCCAATTCTCTATTAGTGGTCGCTTTAGCTTTCTTTTTACTATAAGCAATGGTTGCCGCTCTGGTTTCCATTTTTATCATTTCCCAGAGAAGGCGTGCGTCTGCCAAATTGGAGTAAAAAGCGCGTGTGCGGGAGTACGTTTCACGGATTTTGGACACATAATGTTCATCTTTCAGTAACGTGTCGTTGAATTTCCAAAGTCCGGGTCCTCTAGACTTTTCAGTTGTCCAAGACAAAGAAATGTAAATTGCTCGGTGATCCGGTGCTATAGAAGGATAAATTTCGCTTTTCTTCACATGTTGTGTCAGATTTTTGGCAACTAGGAAAAAGTCTATTCTGGATTTCAGTTTTAACACTTTTGATTCATAAGAGTATTTACGTAGCCTCGGGTGACGTAATCTTTGAATATCTACGAGATCGAAAGCGTCCATAGTTGTCAAAATCAGGTTTCGATAATTTGTTGGTTTCAAATTGTGCCACCAATTTTATCTATCTTTGATAGTGTGCAATTCCAGTCGCCTCCTACAATAAGCGTGGAAATTTCTGACTTGTCGATAAGGCAATTGTTTAAGTTTTGTAAGAAATCTAATTGTTCACTTTGGCTATTCGGGGCATAAATATTCACCAGTGATAATTTTAGAGAATTCAGAACACAAGTAATTAGCACGATTCTTCCAGCCTTGTCACTGAATGAGTAATCGATCTTATTTTGTACCGTAGGGTGTAAAAGAATGCAAACACCTTTACTATGCCTGGATCCGTGAGAGAAAAATATTTCACCTCCCCATTCGTTTTTCCAAATAATTTCATCTTCTGGTTGAGAGTAAGTTTCTTGCAAGAAATAAATTTTTGACTTATGATCTTTGAGATATAGAAAAATGCTCCTCCGTTTGGCTTGATCTCTTATTCCCCTTACGTTTAGAGAAAGTATATCGTATTTTGCTTTCTCTTGCATTACAATAAAAAACAAAAAAAAAACAAAAAAAGCAAGAAGAATATATATGCAAATTAAAAAAAAAAAAAAATACAGAAGCAAACAAAACTAAAATTATACAAAACGTAAATTAAAGTAGTTTTTGAGCGTTTCCCTTCTTCTTCTCCGAACTTTGCGTTTTTTGTGGAATCATATCATGATGTTTAGGGTACTTGTCAAATCATATTATGATTTGTTATGATGCTTACAGAATTATTACATCATCACATGAATCATCACATATGATTCCATAGCTTGAATTCCTGTGGTTTTGCCTACAACTTCGCGTTAAAGCTTGGATTGAACCTCTGTTTAACAACAGCAAATTACTATATGTACACTGCTGCGAGAGAAGAGGACCGCTATGTTTTCGAGACCCTTCTAGCTTTCCCAAAAAGCAGACTTGACATAGCAAAGCACAAATAATCTAAATCTTAAATCGACCGTTAACCATGTCATTAGTAAATCTGTTTCTTCGCTCGTTTTGTCGCACTATGTATATTGTAATTCGCAAGTAGCTAATACTCTGTTAACGTGAGTAATAATCAGCCTTCTGGTGTTAGTGTAAACAAATGTATATGAGTTAGTTTTAGTGCTATCTGTTTTTTCTTAGCCGCTTTGCTAAGCCTTCTTGGTGTGTTTCAGGTGCGTACGTTCCTTAAGATAGCTTGTAATCTTCTTCCGATCTATTTTCATGGCCATGTCTCATTTGAATTTTAATGATCGTCAACGGAGCTCAATAACACACGTCTCGCCTCGCCTCGCTTGGCTCATAAAGCGGCTGTCATGCAGGCTAGTAAGCAAGATTTCAGATGCTGCATAAATGTTCCACATGTGCTCACCTGTCAAATTTTGACCAATCGGAGATGAAAATGGGACGTAGAGCGTGACCACGCTAGGCAAAGCCAACTGCCTTCCCTGCCTGTAAAAACTAGCTGAATTTTCGAAGTCCGAAGTCAGTTTGAAATCAAAATTTTCATTGTGAAAGGCTTGAACCCAGGAGTCATTTCAAAAGTAGGTTGAGTTTGATCGTCCAGGTGAAGGTATGAATAGGACTGTTGTTGTTGAGATTGACTAACGTTTCGACAACCTGTGCGGTAGTCATCTTTAGAGTCAAAGTGAGTTGTATCACGTCAGTTGATGGTATTATACTCTGGTTATTGATCTGATTGGTCAATTACATCGCGATTTTATTGGTCGTCTGTCAGTTAAGCCGTGATGGCACCACCACTTAAATACACCTGGCTAAAAGACGGAAAGCTTTTGAAAGGGAGACGACTGGACCCATACCCCAACACCTCAATTTGGTACCTTAACCTGAAAAATTTGCTACCTAAAGATGCTGGACAATACACTTGTATAGTATCCAATCGATATGGCAGCAAAAATCATACATACTCGCTTAGAATTCTAGGTAAGAACATGGCTGCATATCTTTGGTTCCATTGTAGACTCGTAGTTTATCTATCAACTGACAGCCGATTTTTGAGACAGTTTAATGCCCATTCATAACATACCACATATTAACAACTATAAACGCACTGAGAAAAGGTTGTACTCGGTGTAAAGAGTTTTATAGCATTCAACTCATGGCAAGGCCAACACAACAGAGACAGTTGTAGAAAAAGTAGAAGCTAGCTAGACCCCTAAGCCCACTTCTCTTTTCGAACAAAAGTGTAGGTATTTTACGCCTCCTTCAAATTGTAACGGAGTGATGAAAGAGACAGGGCCAACAGCTTATCGTCACTGACCAGCGACGTGATCTTCTGACCAAAGCCTCTCCGATCTTATTAGACCCTTACTGGGGGTCCTGCCGGGGTTCTAACCCGTGACCTTACCCAAGCTAAACCGGTGCTCATCCAACTGAGGAAAAAGCCGGCTAACCTCCCGGGGGGACTTCCATATGAAAGTGATGGGTATATTCGTCGGAAAATTAAAATTAAACTCCTAATAGAGACCAATGTGGGTGTGGCTCAAGCTTAAACCGACCCCTAAAGGAGACGACACACAAACAGACATAAGAGCTAGAGTGTGTCGTGTTCTTTTTTAAACATTAGACTTCTGTGCGTTCAGTGTCAAGGCGTTTTTTTTAAATTTCTTTATGCAAATATGGTGACTTTCCGTCCGAAGCATCCGTAGTGAGACCGAAATCTGCAATGTACACCCCTAAACGAGACGACGAGCACCCCCGTCACTTTTATATGGGAATCCCCCTGGGCTAAACCCCAAACATTGATGCCGTTTGATAGGTTCTCGATGAATAAGACAGTGCAGTTTTCAGCGAACGCTTTATCTTGTTGAAAAGATGCGAAAAATTTGACTATGCATGGTCCCTACATCTCTCAAACTGACTCCATAAAAGTTGAAGGACAGTTGAGGCCTGGCGTTTAACCGGGTGTTAAGGTCCTGACGAGGCAAAGGTTCTCGGTTTTTCTTTCAAAACGAATTACAAAGGGGTCGTACAGTACCATGTAAAATATTCTTGCTTGTTTCTCTTGGCCAGTTTGGTTATTTCCCGTCTAAGTTCTCCGTTACAATACGACTATTTCACGCGACTAACTCAGCTGTTTTAAAAGAGATCTGTATATTTCAACGAATTTCCTTGATCGTTTTTTTAACAGGTAAACCACGAACTCGACCTATCCTGCGAGAGGGCCTTCCAGAGAACACGACTGTAGAGATTGGGAAAAATGCTACGATGAAATGTCTTGCCGTGGCCAGTGGGACGGTTCCACGTTTTAGGTGGCTAAAATGGGACAAATCTGTCACACTTGTGTCGAAAGTAAAAGACAACTTAATAGATGGGCCATATCGGCTTATAGATTTACGATATTATCATTCTTTGCAATCGGGGGACGAATATGGTTCTGAGGTGACAATTACTAATGTCACTGAGGACGATTTTGGACTCTACACTTGTTATGCGAGTAATCACATTGGAGCGGAATATAACAGCGCATTCCTCAGCAGATACGTGAGGCCTAAACGAGGTAAGAAGTTGTAAGTTGTGTATAAAACCGGAATGTTAACCGTGAGCTTTAATTTTACAAGCATTTTATCCAACCTGTGTTTACCACAATACGCAATTAGTATGGCTCGAGTTATGATCTGAGCCGTCGGAATTACATGTACATAGAAAATATGTATTACAGATCGAGAGCACGTCTTCTTCTGGTTCAGTGGGGAGCGATGCAGTTTGGCCCCTCACACCAGAGGCATGTTTAGTTTGTAACAGTAAGGTAAGTGTTTCCCAATTTCCCTTAATACCCACTCTAGAGAGATAAAGCGCTTACTATAATGAGCGGACGTCTGGGTTTTACTCCATGTTACACTCGGCCAAGTTAAACAAGAATGCACTAGACATTGACGATCTTACCGAAAACTAGGTGACTTAAAAGAGTCTACGGCTCTTCTATTTTAGGAAAACCATTCTTCTCTGAAGCTTTAAAAAGAGCATTTAGAACCTATAAACGCATACTCAGTTAAGGGTAAGTGTAAGGCAGAGGGGGCACAACCTTTTAAGAGATTTTGGAAAAGAGACAACTGGAAGAGTACCTCAACACCTCAGTTTGGTAATAAAGTACCTAAAGATGGCGGAGAATCATCAAATGAAGCATCACCTTCTGGACTCACTTTTCAACATCAAGAGACAAAGCGAAGTGACAAAGACAAAATTATTTGCTGGAGACTGTCAGGAAAATCGACTTAAAGTTTTTAATTTCCTTTGTCGATCTTGTAAGTACTCTACACAGCAGCTTTGGGGTAAACACGATCCAAAAGACAAAATGTAGCCAAGAAGATAAAGTGTGGTTAATTGTGGTAGAATTCTAGTTTATTATTTTTGTGTTGTGTTCATACTTAGTGCACATGCAAGTATTCCTTTGAGTTACGCATTGAGCGCAGAAATTAGGATTTTACAGTGTATATAGAGTTAGATAAACCCGAATTTTATATAAGACAGACCAAAAGTCACCTCGCACAAAAGTATTAAAACTTGCACAAAAATAGCCGCGCGCCGCCATATATGTTTTCTGTATCTCGCGCTTTCAAAAGTGGAGTGGTATGCTCGCGCGCGATGGATTCCCCACGCGAGAAAACTAGTAGGAGCCACCATAATATGACCAGAAAAGGTCGTGAGAAAAATGAAAAATAATTCCTGGATTCCCACCGACCAAAAGCAACTGGTTTAATTGAAGCCCCTCTTGCCAAATTAAAACTGGCTCTTGAGACACTAATAAAGTGTGAAACCGGTCGTTTCGCATATTGAGGTAGTTGTTGGTGGTTTGGTATCAGTTTGCCTTGTCCTCATCGCTGTCGCAGTTTCAACCCATTTTTCATTTAATCTGTCTGGAAATTCACTTTTTTCGAAAAAAGCACTGCTTACATAAATAGTGCTTTCTGAATTGGTCGAAGATACAGAATCGAGGAGATGACGCATGACACGATCATTCACCAATTTTAGCAAAATACCAACAGACACCAAAGCAAAACCGTAGAACTGTAGACTCTTATAGGACAGAAGAAAGTTACTTGAAGGCCTTGGAAGTAGCTTGCTTTGTTAACTTGAGACGAACTTGAGCGGAAGAAGTGTCGACGTTCCTAAGAAAGAGGATTTTAGACAACGGCAACCCAGTTGAAAGTCCTTATTTGAAAATCAGTTGCTTGAAGAAAGTGTACTCGATTCTCAGCTGCTATCTTTGGCTAATCCTTCATTTAAAGTTCAAGATATTGATTAAATATGGTGATTCGATATATTATCCTATAACTGTAAAATTTGGGTAGCTTACAAGAAACAAGATTTTAAAACGTGGGATAGCTCCCCCACTGAAAAAACCCACTTACACTTCTGCAAGCGATACTTGGAAGTAAGTAATAAGTTAAGACTACTAATGCTGCATGTTGAGGCGAATTAGGTAGATTTCCATTAATAGTTGATATCAATGAAAAACTTCTTAACTACATTATGCATCTTTTTGAGAAGGATAGAGACTCTATTGTCAAACAAGCATTTACTTGTATCTAAAAATATTCATTCTAATGGCAATACTAGTTTTCATAGTAATATTACGGAATTGTCCAAATCTAATAACCTACCGGATTTTGTTCCCAACAATTTAGATAAAACCAAAATATCAAAAGATAAAGTTTAAAATATTCCAATGAAATCGAAGACGAGATTCACTTTCCCTGCTATCACCCAAAATATTTTATGTCATTTTAAACAATATTTAGTCAGGGGTGCCCAGTTCAGCGAGGCTGGTTTGAATGGGGCCCTGGTGAAAAGAAAAAATGACACAAAAGACAATTTCCGTTAAAAAATGGAACAACTAAGTATAGCAAAAGTATTGGAGGCTCAATTTGGCTTGGATTTAAAGTGCCTTTTTAGGCCAAACCCAAACGTTTTTAAATCGTGCTCCCTCCTCAGGGCGAGAGTACGCGTGTTCCAGATCTTGGCTTCGCTGATCCTACATCTTAGAAATTAGAAATGAATTTCTCGCCCAAATACAAAGTCATCTCCATAGTTTTCAGCAACTATCTTATACTCGGGCCTGGTGATTAAACTGATGAACTCCGAAGATATTTATCTTAATTTACGATTGACGAATTCTACCTCGTCATCCGTCCTAGTCACTGCGGAGCTAGCTAGTCTGTTGCATGAGTGCTTTCCAGTCGATCGCCACAGTGTTAGACTCTGAGCAATGTTTCTCCATCCAGAACGTTATCTCCTTTTGCTACTGCCTTCTACCGCTCGGATCACGTTAGGTCAGATGCACTTGAGCCCGCCTGCTTTTTGCGTTGATAATCGGCGAACCATTTTTCACATACAAGCAACTCAATTATGCCAAGCACAACGGACCCTTCTGCATGGGAGCCTTCTGTTGAGAGCCCACTATGCGAAACATTAGCTCCAGCAGGTCTCACCATTGACCTTGAGCAGGTCGTTGGTCAACTCAACGTCAATCTTTTTTGGAGCAGTTATTCCAATTTTTCCCCACCGGGGAATGTTCCCGAAATGCGCGGGAAACCGCTTCACATTGCCCACCGGGTGAGAAGGATCGAAAAAGGCTCCGAAGCGATTGCTCCTCTTCTAAGGAAGAAGAGACAAAGACATCTCGGAAGGATTTGGAAGACCCGATACGCGCCTCCGAGGACGAGATTCAGGACTTGCTTGTGAGCGAAAATGGGGGGAAGCGCGAGCGCACAAACACCACATGACAACGCAAATGCTTTTAAAAGAGTTGACTGCAACCTTTAGGGACGAGGAAAAGAAAAGGCGGCCCATCAACAAACAATTCGCCGAAATGACCGACAAACGTTGGAGCAAGAAACTTGACCAAGAAGAGGTTTCGAATCCCTTGGCGAAATACGACCCCCCCTGGAAACTGTGTTGAAATATCTGCTTAATCTTCAACATAACGTAAAAACCAGGAAAATCTAACAAGATTAACTTGTAGACTTTTTGCTTTCGAAACTCTCTATTTTCGGTGTTTTTAGTATGGGTTAAGACGGCATTAAAATTCAGTTTGGATTTTTTTTGTCCAAATAAGCGACAAACTCCGTATAAAACAACGGATTACGGAAGATGCACATCTCCCCTACACATTGATAGCTTTTTCGTCTAAATTTAAGCAGAAGAAGTTGTAGACTTTTACCCTTAAAAACCCGAGGTTCAAAATTCGCGCGTGTTCAGACTGAAGTATAACAATGGTTGCCATGAATAAACAATGAGCAGCTAAACTTCATCGTTATTACCTAAATGCAGTCATCTGTAAACAGAGTGTTTATGCAAATCGGCTGACAAAATAAGGGCTTTCGACGCGCGAAGTTTGAATACTGATCGATACTGCTGGCTTACGTTTACGTTTTTAAACCACCAATGGATGTCGCCTATGTATTAGACAAAGAAAGGTTTCTCTTTATCGCTGTACGCTCAGTAACTCCAACCAGCCACTCTTCAAACTAAAATTCGTTTGTAAAAATTGGAATAGATGCGAACACTGAATAGCCTGTGTGTCGAACTTTCTTCCGACTGCTACTTGGATCGCTGATCTCTGCTCTCTCTTCGGCGGTTCTTATCAGCCTATATACGCAGCTATATGTTGCATATTCCAAACTCTGCAGAGGAAAATTGTTTAACGGAAAAAGAAAACCACACACTATGTCTGAAAAGCGACATAAAACCAAAAAATTGGGGAATTACCAAAATGTAATAATGAGAAACAGTCCCACCTTGGCCGCCATGTTTTTGTTTCTTCTCAAAACCGTTGGTCTATGGTTTTTGACGTAATGCTCATGATCAGTACATAAATCCGCTGGCAAGACCCTTGCTGATCGCTTTGCAAGTTGTGAGAACATCGTTTGGATTTCATTTAAGAGAATGTATGGGATGTCATAGCTATGATTAACAGCACTGTAAATCATAGTTCCATTCCAGAGATGATTTTAATAGTCCTATAGAAATCATAATTAGGATTAAGATACCGATGGAATCATATCACGATGTTTAGGGTACTTGTTAAATCATATTATGATTTGTGATGATGCTTACAGAACTATTACATCATCACATGAATCATCACATATGATGTATGATGTATGATTCCATACATTGTATGTATGATTCCATAGCCTAAATTCCTGTGGTTTTACCTACAACTTCGTATTAAAGCTTAGATTGAACCTCTGTTTAATAACAGCAAATTACTATATTTACACCGCCGCGAGAGAAGAGGACCGCTATTTTTTCGAAACCCTTCTACCTTTCCCAAAAAGCAGACTTGACATAGCAAAGCACAAATAATCTAATTAAATCGACCGTTAACCATTTCATTAGTAAATCTGTTTGTTCGCTCGTTAGTTTCTTTTTTGTCGCACTATGTATATTCTAATTTGCAAGTAGCAAATACTCTGTTAACGTAAGTAATAATCAGCCTTCTGGTGTTAGTGTAAACAAATGTATATGAGTTAGTTTTAGTGCTATCTATTTTTTCTTAGCCGCTTTCCTAAGCACTCTTGATGTGTTTCAGGTGAGTACGTTCCTTGAGATAGCTTGTGATCTTTTTCCGATCTATTTTCCATGTCTCATTTGACTTTTAGTGATCGTCAACGGAGCTCAATAACACACGTCTCACCTCGCCTCGCCTCGCTTCGCTCATAAAGCGGCTGTCATGCAGGCTAGTAAACAAGATTTCAGATGCTTCATTAATGTTCCACATGTGCTCACCTGTCAAATTTTGACCAATCGGAGATGAAAATGGGACGTAGAGCGTGACCACGCTAGGCAAAGCCAACTGCCTTCCCTGTCTGTAAAAACTAGCTGAATTTTCGCGTCCGAAGTCAGTTTGAAATCAAAATTTTCGTTGTGAAAGGCTTGAACCCAGGAGTCATTTCAAAAGTAGGTTGAGTTTGATCGTCCGGGTGAACGTAGTCCTGAATAGGACTGTTGTTGTTGAGAGTGACTAACATTTCGACAACCTGTGCGGTAGTCATCTTTGGAGTCAAAGTGAGTTGTATCACGTCCGTTTCACCCCAGGTAAGACTCTGCCATAAACCAAGATTGCTGCCCCTTATACCGGGGGCTCGCCGTGGACAAACTCACAAAAAAACTAGGGAACTGTGAAGATTATATACTCGTGTTTGCTTTAATTGACCTTCTTTTTTTTAGGAAAGCCTGTCTTCTCCGACCCAGATACCTTAAAAAGAGCATTCAAAGCCTGGCCAGCGTCTCACTTACTTAAGCTTAAGTGTGACGCGAAAGGGACACCACCACTTAAATACACCTGGCTAAAAGACGGAGAGCTTTTGAAAGGGAGACGACTGGACCCATACCTCAACACCTCAATTTGGTACCTTAAACTGAAAGATCTGGTACCTAAAGATGCTGGACAATACACTTGTATAGTATCCAATCGATATGGCAGCATAAATCACACTTACACGGTTAGAGTTCTAGGTAAGAACACGGCTGCATATCTTCGGTTCCATTGTAGACTCGTAGTTCATCTCTCAAGGGACAGCCGATTTTTGAGACAGTTTAATGCCCATTCTTAACAAACTTGATACCCCATATTAACAACTATAAAGGCACTGAGAAAAGGTTGTACTCGGTGTAAAGAGTTTTATAGCATTCAACTCATGGCAAGGCCAACACAACAGAGATAGCTGTAGAAAAAGTAGAAGATAGACCCTTAAGTCCACTTCTCTTTTCGAACAAAAGTGTAGGTATTTTACGCCTCCTTCAAATTGTAAAGGAGTGATGAAAGAGACAGGGCCAACAGCTTATCGTCACTGACAAGCGACGTGATCTTCTGACCACAGCTGCCTCTCCGATCTTATTAGACCCTTACTGGGGGTCCTGCCGGGGTTCTAACCCGTGACCTTTCCCAAACTAAACCGGTGCTCATCCAACTGAGGAAAAAGGCGGCTAACCTCCCAGGGGGACTTCCATATGAAAGTGACGGGTATGTTCGTCGGAAAATTAAAATTAAACCATAAGAGAGACCAATGTGGGTGTGGCTCAAGCTTAAACCGACCCCTAAAGGAGAGAAGACGCAAACAGACATAAGAGCTAGAGTGTGTCGTGTTCTTTTTTAAACATTAGACTTCTGTGCGTTCAGTGTCAAGGCGTTTTTTTTAATTTCTTTATGCACAGCCCTAAGCGATACCGGAATGAGCAAATATGGTGACTTTCCGTCCGAAGCATCCGAAGTGAGACCGAAATCTGCAATGTACACCCCAAACGAGACGAAGAGCACCCCCGTCACTTTTATATGGGCATCCCCCCGGGGCTAAACCCCAAACATTGATGCCATTTGATAGCTTCTCTCGATGAATAAGACAGTGCAGTTTTCAGCGAACGCTTTATCTTGTTGAAAAGATGCGAACCGTTTGACAATGCATGGTCTCTACATCTCTCAAACTGACTCCATAAAAGTTGAAGGACAGTTGAGGCCTGGCGTTTAACCGGGTGTTAAGGTCCTGACGAGGCAAAGGTTCTCGGTTTTTCTTTCAAAACGAATTACAAAGGGGTCGTACAGTACCATGTAAAATATTCTTGCTTGTTTCTCTTGGCCAGTTTGGCTATTTCCCGTCTAAGTTCTCCGTTACAATACGACTATTTCACGCGACTAACTCAGCTGTTTTAAAAGAGATCTGTATGTTTTAACGAATTTCCTTGATCGTTTTTTTAACAGATAAACCGCGAACTCGACCTATCCTGCGAAAGGACCTTCCAAAGAACACGACTGTAGAGATTGGGAAAAATGCTACGATGAAATGCCTTGTCTTGGTCAGTGGGACGCTTCCAGATTTTAGGTGGCTAAAATGGGACAAATCTGTCACATTTGTGTCGAAGATAGAAGACAACTTAGAAAGTGGGTCATATCAGCTTATAGATCAGCGATATTATCACTCTGTGCAATCGGGGGAGAGTTATGGTTCTGAGGTGACAATTACCAATGTCACAGAGGACGATTTTGGACTCTACACTTGTTATGCGAGTAATCACATTGGAGCGGAATATAACAGCGCATTCCTCAGCAGATACGTGAGGCTCACTACTCCTTCTAAACGAGGTAAGAAGTTGTAAGTTGTGTATAAAAGCATTTTATCCAACCTGTGTTAACCAAAACACGCAATTACCATGGCTCGAGTTATGATCTGAGCTGTCGGAATTACATGTACATAGAAAATATTACAGAGCAAGTCTTCTTCTGGTTCAATGGGGAGCGATGCAGTTTGGCCCCTCGCACCAGAGGCATGTTCGGTTTGTAACAGTAAGGTAAATGTTTCCCAATTTCCCTTAATACTCACTCTGGAGAGATAAAGCGTTTACTACAATGAGCGGACGTCTGGGTTTTACTCCATGTTACACTCGGCCAAGTTAAAACAAGGATGCACTAGACGTTGACGATCTTAAGGAAAACTAGGTGTCTACAGCTTTTCTGTTTTAGGAAAACCATTCTTCTCTGAAGCTTTAAAAAGAGCATTTAAAACCTATAAACTCATACTCAGTTAAGCGTAAGTGTAAGGCATAGGGGGCACCACTTTTTAAAAGATTTTGGAAAAGAGACAACTGGAAGAGTACCTCAACACCTCAATTTGGTAATAGTGTACCTAAAGATGGCGGAGAATCACACTTGTATGATATCTGATCGAAATGGCAGCATAAATCACTCTTACACGGTTAGAATTCATAATCATGGTCAGAAGCACAGTCGCATATCTTCAACTCCTTACTAGGATCGTATTTCTTTATTTGTTTGTTATTTATTATTCACTGGTCAACATTTTAGACGACAGCCGATTTTGAGACAGTTTGACACTGAGTCACAACAAATTTGATACCTCATACACTGAGGAGGGGCAAGTTGTGAAGTATAACTGGACTTTACTTTTTGCTTTTGCTATTTCTTTCAACCTCTGAAAAGTTAAGGTGGCTACGGTTTCCCTCTTTTTTGACAGTTTTGAATTAAAAAAACAAACAAACAAACAAACAAACAAAAAAGCAGGCCAAAGCCATAACAGCACTTTTGTAGAGTTGGATTATACAATGAATGCTTCACTTAAAACATATATTATTTTGTCATTAGCAGTTACCATGGCAACCTATCTAAAGGATTATATGGACCTACTTTTTAGCTTCCAGCACTGATAACTAGAAAACTAAGCAGGTTACCCGTACTTTTTGGGGGCGACAACTTTTGGCATTAGAAAAGGAAAACACAAAAAAAAAAAAAAAAAAAAAAAAAATCAGACTTTTAGCGAAAGGGGACAATAGGACATTTTTATTCAGTAGAAATTTCCTTCTGTAGAATTTTTTCATTTTTTCTCTGGCGGCTCTTTTTAACTCCAGCAAAATATTAAAGCAACATATAAAAATAGGGGGTCACCGGACTTGTTTCCTTGTAAAATACTTCGAGGTTTCACAAATTCCCACGTGTGTTCTCGTGGTTTTAAAATCTGAAAATCTGAATTCTATAAGAATATGGGTTATCTTATTCGAGGTGGGCGCTAATTCGAGGTTGGGCGCTTTTTCTAATGGTTTGACAGTATTCTATATTCATTTAGAACAACCAAGCGATCAGGAAAACAAAAATGGCTTCGCAGCTGAGCGGTTGTGGTTTCTTGAGCATAGAGCGGCATCGACGCTGTTCCGACACTTAAAAAATTTCTGAGTAGCAGCGCGTGACTCACGGGCACGATTTCACACAGGCTCAGTAGATACCCGGCAGTCTGAAAGCGCAGCTGGAAAGTTAAACCTTCTCTTTAGCTCCAGGATACATGTATACTAACCTCAATTAGTTTCCCAAAACAATCGAAGCGTCTCGCTTGGCTCAAAAAGCGCCTGTTATGCAGGATAATTGTATCATAGTCCCTTAATAGACCACGTGATCAAGGTGTTTGGTGCTTGATGAGTATTTACAACTGAAAACGCTCATCCCATTTTGTATTGTATTTACCATGCGAAAAGAAAATATCTCCTTAAACAGCGCATGGGCTACAGTCTTAAACAGGGTCAAGAAAAAGTCTCTTGTCTTAAACGGGGTAGCAAAATGAACGAATTTTGTCTTAAACAGGTTTAGGGTTTGAAAGCCTTGGCGGCTCACCTACACCCAAACTGCCCTCAAGTGCCCCTCCGGGCTTGATATACTGGTGGTGATGCTGAATCTTGGGAAAGCGTTCCTCTAATTTGCCAAATTTGTGCGAATTCTCCTCAAAATATTCTATCATGGTTTAGAATTGGTGAGTGACGAGAAACAACAGAGTTCTTTAACCAGCGGTTAGGTATCACTCGGTTTTGAGTACATAGCCTATGTCATGGTTGACTTACGGGCACGGTTTCTCCTCCGTCTAAATGCCCGCAGTCCGATTTCAACATAATGAGTCTCTTTAGCCCTCATTGAAAGTACTTCATCGGCCTTCAGGGTAGCCAAGCGGGTACAAAGGGTTTATACATAAAGCATACTGCCGGGTATTTAGCTTGGATGAAAACTTGCCCATGCTTCACGCACTGCTTCTCACGAAATTTTTCCAAGTGTCGCAACGCGTACACTCTACATTATGCCCAAGATACCACATACGCCCGAAATAGGTTATTTCGAAAACGAAGATTCCCTAGAACGAAGACGAAGACGAAGACGTTAGCCCTCCAAAATGAAAACCACCTTAACGTCTTTTCCTTCGTCTCCGCAGACGGAAGCCCCGAAAAACTGGAAGACTCCTTGCAAATAAAGGTTGTTGTTGTTGAATTCGTTTCAGAGAAAAGGCCAGTCAACAAATCAACAGTTTTGACACACACAAAAAAGAAATTCATCCGTCCGAAGTAGGTTGTTTCGAAAACGTAGACCCCCAAGAAGGAAGACGAAGACGTAAGAGCCGCAAAATGAAGACCACCTTAATTTCTTTTCCTTCGTGTCCGCAGACGGAAGCCCCCAAAAAGAAGACTCCATGATTTTTCTATTTTTTTTGTCGAGGATTTTGCCATGTTGTCTTTAAAAAAGCGCTTTATTTGAGTGTCAATAGAGAACTTAAGATAGAGACGTTTCCGGGGCGACCACGACCGGACTGGCAGAGCAAGCCCGGAACAGAGGTAGCCGTCGCTTCCCTCCAAAATTCGAACATTAAGATCGCCGTGAACTCAGGAGGACGGCGCCTTGGAAGACTACAGAAGAGGAAAATATGGCTTCACATAAAGAATTAAGAGAATTAATGCTTATTTGCTTGCATGCAACAACAATAACAACAACAACAACTTTATTTCCGTATTTCCACGTTAGTATGTGGTATTACCCGACTATTCTAAACAATTTTCAATACATACGTTTCGTTTATACGATACTCTAACGAAAAAAGTGAGCTAAAAACACAGTTAAAATATCGGAGTTCATACTTTTTGTCTGGATACTTTCATTTGGCACGTAGGACAATTTTGTCCATGTAAAGCTCACTTACGGTTTGCTGTTTGCCATATTGGATCAGATTGGATCTTGACTCTGTGACATGAAACATAGAAACATTACAAAGATGTAAGTTTAGATAACAGAGCTTGGAAATCGAGCTTGAAATGTGACTCAAAGAAAACAAGGACAATTTGAGAACGATAATCTGCAAAATTCTGGTTTCTAAACGCAACAAACCTGATTGAAATGAAATTTAAATGCTCACGTCCTCGCCACAACGCCAAACACACCAGTTTCACGTCGTCGACGAGAGCACGACGGCAATGTGGTGAGCAAGAGCATGCGCAGTATTGCACAAATCGTGACGTAACGTCCGGTTGAAGTTGCCGTCGCCCCAAAAACGTCTCCATCTTAAGTTCCCTAATGTATTTAGCACGAAGGTACTTATTGAAGACACTATTCTTACGTCTTCTTCTGGAGACGGGACTACCATTTTACGTGGTCATCCGAGCCACGCGAGGTCCTAGCCGTTAGCAGGGTAGGCTCGATTTCCGCCGCTCTCTAGGGTCCGGTCTTGTTCCTCCCTTAGAAGAAGGGATAGGAGCGCAAACTCCTTTCCGAACAGCGGCTGGAAATCGAGCCTATTTGCAGGGCAGAGCCAGTACCTTCATTTCTCAGTTGACCCTATTGGTCCGGATCCGGGAATCGAACCCCCTACCTCCTGATCCGCAGTCAGGCGTTCTACCAACTGAGCTAATCCAGCTCCGTTTTAAATCTTCCAGATAGTCATAAAGCATGTAATCCGGCAAACACATTTGTTATTTTTTCCCACCATTTTCCGATAACTGGAACTGAGAGCCCATGAAGACCTAATCCAGGGGGTCTCGATGGGGTGGTAGCTTTGACGCCTTGACCGTCACTTTTTTCTAATTTTGACGGTTGACAGTTAAATTTCAGGCGGTGTACGTCACGAGATTCGACCAATCAGAATGCGTCATTTGTAGAGTGATTTTCTCGCTTGGAAAGAGCCGTTGTCAGAGGTATATGTGATGAAATTTTCGCTTTATTCCAAGCTTGTGTTGGTAATTTCGACACTATACCGCCGTGGAAAGTTGTTGGAACACTTTATCTCAATAGCAGTTGCGTTACTTTTAAATATTTTGCTTTCTTGAGCGTTTGTGACACGTTTGAATTGCTCGGTCATGTGCAGGCCACCATGATGATTTGAGTGTTCTTTTTGCCTTTCTTCTTGGATTCATTGCTGGTTACTGTTAGCGGTTTTATCGAATTATTTTGGCCATCTTGTTACTTCAGCCTTTCTTCTTTGCAAATTTCGAGGTCTACCCGGGTCTACCCCCATTAGTTTTCCCGTTATGAGCCGTTGAAAGTGTCTTGGAATTAAGACATCGACTCAGCCAAGTGGCACAACTCCCTGGAAACGGGCTGAGAAAACATATCGAAGTGGAAGCCGACGTGAAGAGAGTAACGCCAAATCCAGGAAGGGTTTGTTCTATTTTAAACCAGAAAAGGTAAATAAGTTTGAATATTGTAATAACCTTTGGAAACAAAACATTTTTCATAACCCAGTGCGGAAACTGGATGTGTGACTTTAAAATAATTTCCATGCCGTGTGTGCTATGTGTATGCAAATCTTTATTTAAACTTAGTGAGGGAATAAATCGTGATAAATCTCTGCCAAAACACAAAATCATTTTCGAAGATCCAGACAACATCATACAGGATTTTAAAACTGTGAGGTTAGGTTTTACTTTATAACAAAATCAATATACTGCGCTCACTTCAATGAACGCACAGACAAGATCGTGGTTTATTTCTGCGGCTGTAGCTTCGGTGAAATTCCGATTGTGCTGTAGCTGTTCGGCTCTTTCGGTCTGTTTTCTCCTTGCCTGATAGAGGATTTATTTGCGCATAAGGATTTCAAACGGGCACTGTTTTCAAAATTATATAAACTTGCCGATGACAATAAAATTGTTATGACAGACGATTTGTCATCTTGCTGTTTGGTCGCGCTCCCCCTCCTTGGTCGGTAATAAAGTCCATCAATTATATAAACACTTCTAATGGACGAATTTTTTTTTTAGTTAAGCAAATCCAGGTATGAACTACAGATCCCTTTCACTATGAGATAAAAATTATACGTATAAACCAAACAGTACATAAAATCTTATGAGAAGCAAGAAAATTAGTCGCGGCTCAAAGTCTGCTAGATCGCTCGATCGTCTTCGAATCGCGATGAACTTATTGAAATTGTCTTGTGAAGCCAATAGCAAGCATCTAAGGCCACTATGAGATCTTGAAAATTCTCCAAATCGCTCTCTTCCGTAATGTTTTTTCAGAAAAGGCAGCAGTGTTTTGATCTCAGGGTTTGATTCATCTCTCTTACAAGATGCGAACTCGACCATGTCACGATTGAAATGAGGCACAGTAACAGTTTTACCCATGAACCTTTGTGGGTCGTGACGCACACCGCCTGGTTAAATTTTAGAGCTTTTGACGTTCGGCGGTTATTTAGTGGAAGTTTATCCCAAGAGTTAAAATATTCAACACCTGTATAAATTAACATTAACTGTGTGTTTTGGAGGTTGTCTTGGCCTTTCACTTATAAAACTCCGAAATATTTTCAGGCTCTTTTCAGATACAAGCCAAAAGTTGTAAGGCCTTTTTATGAGAGAGAGAGTTTTAAGAACACGGGAACTTGTTTTTCCTGAGTTTAGACATTCTTCAGGATCCAGATGTCCGTAAAAATCTACAGCTGAAATAGTGAGATTTGAAAGACATGAAACTTTCTGACGGTTAATAGAGATTACTTCATGTCTGGTGAGTGCGTACGATTTTTATTCACGAGTTGTGAAGAATCACTAACGAAAACATATTACAAACGAACCAACCATGAAGTAATTTGTTTATTATATTTGTACTGGGATACTACAAAGTTTAACTTTTGCACCATCAACCACAAGACAGAATGAAATTGATATAAACACAACGCGTGTGCGACATAAATCTGGATGAATTTGTTGCTTTCTACAGTACAAGCTTCAACATTTCAATGTTTACATCTTTTTTCGTTAGTTAAAAGAAAAATTAAAAGGTTAATTCTAAAGTGATATTTCAAATAATAATACAAATTTGTAGCTTCAATGAGAATGTTCAAACATGCACAAAACCGCAAAACCCTACAAAGGACAAACGTGTACAAAGTTTCAAGAAAAGAGCTCATTGTTTATGTAAGCTTAAATATAATTCAACTAATCAGAGTCAGAATCTAATACTTTTAATCGTTTGTACCTCCTTGGAGAAGATTCTACTTTTTTCTTCTTGGACTACTAACTTGGGGGATTGATTCAAGCTGTTTATTGAAATGCTGAATTGTCCTCCGTGAATAGCTGTGAATCACAGCGCCCGTGAAAAGTGACATCGCCTGTTGACTTTGCTGACCGTCAGTTAAAGCTGCTGTTGCGGAATTTTCAGCATGTTGAGATGAACTCGTTCCTATTTGTACTCCCTGTCCCTGTTGATAGATCACTTAAAGTACGTGATATTTTTGCTAGTTGTTTTTCTGAGACTATTGAATAATTTGTCACACTTTGAAGGTTTTTATGTCCAGACAGTTGAATGATATCCGTCGCAGGAATTTCGTTGTTTGTTATAGTTTGAATCATTGTCTTGCGTCCGCTGTGGTTCTTTACAGTGGGCCCAAGTGCAGCTTTTTCGGCCATAGCTTCATAAGAGAATTAAGTTTATGCAAGCCAACTGCTGACTTTTTAAACCATGGTATAGAAGAATCTTGATTTTTGCAGGTGTTTACTGCCAGGTAAAATGGCGCGTTGTCGTGGTTCATTTCTGATGGCCTCTTCTTCGCGGCGCATAATTTGTATACAGCGACCGGATCTCTCTCACTTTCTGGAACCGCAAACATTTTCGGTTTAATTTGCCTGATGTCTCTGTGATTTTCCCCAGTCCGCGTTTTTGTTTGTCTTTCAGAATACTTTAAAAATTCCTCGCCACTTGTAGCTTGTCGAAGGGGTGACCCGAAAACACTGACCCCTGGTCCACGGACCCCCCTACGGACCTAGCCCACGGACCACTGTACAGACCGGTCCACGGACCCCTCCTACGGATCCCACTTTAAGGACCCCCCATAAAAAGACAATAATAAAAAATGACAATTAGAGATCTCACTTCCGGTTTTGTTGTTGTTGTTGTTTTGTCCTGGCTAACTGTAACTGTTACGCTGCACAAATATTGCAAATATTGCTGTTGCGATGAAAGAAGGACCGTCGTACTTCAAAAAAGACCGATAAATTAGCAAACTTGTGTTTTCCTTGTGCATTCGCTGCCACCGATTGCCTCCGCCATTTTGTTGCTCTCATTCCCCCGCGGTCAGCACTCGTCAACATCCGTCGAAAGGCCCTCTCTCCCCTTATGATATTTACACAAGGTAGAACTGTTTTTTGCTTTTATATCAAACTTAATTAAGAGCAAATGTCTGTAAAAATCGAGCAAAATCGAAATTTCGCGGCCACAGTCAAAAAATCATTTTCGCTCATATCTTGTCCATAGATAGGCATAAGTAAGTAACTAAACATGGTGTAGTTTGTTTTTCAAAAGGCCGCTTGGATTTGGAAAAAATCGACAAAATCAATTTTCGTGGTCCGCGACTTGAAAACAACCAAAATTTGAGGCAAAATGAGACGGTCTCAAAACTTCGCACGCACACAGGAAGAATGCGGGGTAAAATATTTCCCGATAAATCAATTTATAAAGGGTTCTACTTCTGGTTTGGTGATGAATCCTTATCTTAACGATAATCTGGAAGATAAGCAATGTTATTTTAGTTGGGTTTTTTTTCGACTAAATGAAATTTACATTCAGGCTGAAAGTTGCGTTTTATATTTTAGGCATGTGCTACACCTTGGTTTTACCTGAAACTCAAGTCATTTGGTATTTAAACATTGTGCTAAAACATATGTAAGATTGGCCTGGGTAATTAAATTTGTACTTCACACGAACCTTTTGAAGTTGAATAAATTTTGCTTGAAATATGACACTTTTCAAGAAAGTCGGTTGGTTGTTGCTCGACAAGTCACGATGGCTGGGCTCTCCAAAACAAACTTAACTCACAATCGCACTTGTATTAAACACATTTGTACTGAAACGATAATTTTTGTTACCTCAAATGCGTTTTCCTTTTCTTGTCAACTGGCATTGCGCCTTGTCCCATGCTAATCAACCGAGGAAACGTGGTGCGTGAAAATAACCTCAAACAGAACATGGCCTTTCTTTTCCGCAGTCACACTTTTACATCCATTGCCATTTAAAAATGCTAGGTCTCACAAAAACTGCGATTTTGATGGTGAAACTTTCGGCTGCCGATATCTCTTGGGTCAATAAAAGTCTGGTCAAAAGTGTTGCGTGACAGTATTCACAGGCTTCCCAATCTAACCATTTGAGCGACGCCTCTTTTTAATGTTCTTGCCAGAAGTAGCATATTATTCTACTAACAATCCAAATCATGCTTTTTTCCCTAAGTTTTCTTAAAGTGTGCTTCCATACAATACTAAATAAGTCCAAAAATATCATTTTTCGCGTCAACTTCCCCGCGCTGCCTTGTATGTAGCTATTTCACCGCGTTTAATATTACCTATCAGGCGGCTGTCTCTCCTCTCGCATATGCAAGTTCCATTTTTTTGGATAACAGTTTTCGTAAACATTCTGCAATTATCTTTCAGTATATATATTTTTTTCTAATCTGAACATTGTTATTCGATCGTCAAACTCTTGTTTCAGTCTGTTTATATACAGAGGAACCCCGCCTTGCGACCACCCCGTTTATACGACCACCTCTTGCCTCAGCTCACCTCTCATAGTCTTTCCACCCAGACATGAAAATCTCCGAGTCATGTTATTATTTTGAAGACCTCTTTAATGCGACCACCTCGGTATCACGACCAGGATTTTATGGCCCAACGCTGGTCGCATCAACGGGGTTCCACCGCATTTTTTAATTTCAGTTTTCACAAGGTTTCCAAGGTTTCTAACATTTCTCCGTAGGCACTTTACGCGCTTTCGATTGAACAAAAATTCCTGTTTGAAATTTCTGGAAAACCACGTGCCCAGTGGAAGATACATTCCAGTTGCAAAGACCCAACCAAAGCCACTGCGAGTTTGGTTATCGTGCTTGTAAGCAGGATACAGATCATTGGTCCTGAGGAAAATAATTTTGTCACATGGAAGGAGACATTTCGGTCCGACCGTCTGAATCAAATCCGATCCGTATCGGTAAAGGGCTCGCATAGCCAAGGGGAGAGAATTAGAGCATGAGCGAAGGCCGGTTGGGGTCAATGTTTTTTTTTTCTCTCGGCTGGGAGGGTGACTGTCCTACACGAGACAGTTTTTCTCCATATAAAGGGAATTAAAACTTTCGGATACGAAATTGTAATAGATAAGGAATCAGAAAAAATTTCGAAATTCTCGAAAAAAATAATATTAAAGCCCTTGTAATTTCGATCGAAAAGACTACTCAAGTTGCCCTGTGGATGACCGAACTGTTGTTATAATTATATGACGCCGCAAAGAACTTAGTGATTTAGATAGCCTAAAAGGGTTCTTAATCTTAGGAAACTGTCGTTGGGTGCCCCTGTCAACTATCGACTAACACTACCACTACTTCCTTTACTCACATCGTTTTTTTTTCAGTTTTACTCTCGGTCATTCGCCATTTTCTGAGTGTGCGCTTTGGTACCGGTCTTGAGACGGAAACTTGCTGGCTCGTCAGAAATTCATGATCAGAACTCTTGAAAAGAAAGTCTCCGACCATAACTTTCTCTGGCAGTCATCAATGAAGCGGATATTGAGGCTGCATCCGCTTCTGGGCCCGTTCAATTCTCGAAAGTCCCGATAATGAAGGGGCCCCTAAAGCTGTTGTTGTTCACATGCAAGATAGAAATTTCAATAGCTTTGCATCTGACATGATAAAACTATCAGTTAATGAAAAAATGAAGTTTTTTGCTAGCCAGGACCCGCGCTCCTCTTATTCCTTTTATTTCGATTTGAATATTTGATTTCGGGCCCGAAAAGTTAGAGAGACTTTGGACAAACGGGCCCCTGGTCCGTTGTCAAAGGCCGCAAGACGCAATTTACTGGAAAAGTAAACTTAATGCTTTTGCCTAAACAGTGTCCTTTTAACGTGAATTTGAAGACGTCAGGACCTAACCCATTGGTAAACAAGTTTGATTCCAGCTTTCTAAGTTGCTGTATCTGCGGTATATCATTTTAGTGTCAGATTTAAAGCTTGTTTGAGTAGCCGAGCATGCTGTAAGGAGGAAATTGTCTGATATACTTTGACGTATCCTGTGGTAAAGGAATGAGAGAGGAACAGTTCAGCGTTCTAGACCCCAAGTTTCTTTCATTGTATATATTCGATACTAGAAACTGAAACTCATGCCTTAAGTCTTCTTCACACTCAAGGAGAGGTTTGTAGACTTGAAAATAGCGCTACCTCATCTACCACTCCAAAAGGCCTGGATAGCATTTCCCCATTGCAATGGCAATTACCTTGCAATATTTCCTTAGTTGCGTGTGCTAATGTAAGTTTTTTAATGCTGGTTGGCCTGTGCAAGCATTTGAAAAGGGGGAGACAGGGTTTAGAGCGAATTGCTTACCTAACATCCTTGAGCAAGAGTTACAGCGTAACCCTTTCGACGGATTCTTCTATCCCCTCAACGGCCTTTCCATCGGAGTCTTAATAGCTAGTACCCAAGTAAGATTCAGAGCCACCCTTCCCTAAAATATACGTATGAAATAACATGATTTTTTTATTGTGATTCTTCACTCCAAACAAAAAAAAAAACGCTTCCGAGAACATTTATCGAGGTTGTCCAAAGTTTAAAACCTACTCAGTGTTCGTGTGTACTGGCAGGGTGTATGATTTTGATGTTTTCCAAATTCCTTAATCGTTAATGCTTTTAGACCTGTTATCACACCCGCAGGTGTCCGAGAAACTGACCACCACTTTACGCTTTTAAATCAAGTACTGTTGGCAGCCAGACTATGTAACCTTTCAGTTGTTGTATAATTGAACAAATAACTTTGGAAACATCAACGAAATGTATAAACAATTTTGTTTTCTGCTCATTCTCAAGTTCGAAGGATGGTGTTCGTTGTCACGCAACACCACTCCTTGTCTTCTCACACTTCCTCCCTGTATGTTGTAACTGATTCTATTAAATGGTAAGAACATCTTTCAAATCGCTGAAAATGTCTTAAAAACATATTTTTCTCTTAAAATATTTTGTTCAACCACCTTAAGAATTTAGATCATAACGCTCATTCGGTTTGTGTGACATTTTAATAACATGGCCCATCTCCAGTGACCTCTCGTTAGAGGTCAAATTACAAAATGCCTTAGTGCCAGCAGAAGTTTGGAGCTCGAGAGTAGAAAAAGTAAAACAAGTGCCCCAAACTATAAAGGTAAGTTAATTTCTATTGCATGTTAGCAAATTAACTATCGTACTATAGAGGTACATCAGGTTTCTTCTCAAGAAAGGCCAATGATTCCTTTCGGCAACAGCAAGGCGTTGGTGAATTATGCAAATGTGTCGTATTTCACTCAAAATTTGTTCAAGTTCAGAAGGTTCGTCTGAATTGCAAATTAAATTACCCAAGCCAGTTCTTACATATGTTTTAGCACAATGTTTAAATAACTTATAGCTTGAGTTTCAGGAAAAACCAAGGTGTAGCACATGCCTAAAAATTAAATGGCGGCTTTAGGTCTAAATTTAAACTTCGTTGAGTCGAAAAAGAACCAAAACTAAAATTAAATTTTTTTACCTTCCACATTATCGTTAAGATAAGAATTAACCGCCATACTAGGGGTAAAACCCTTTATAAACTGATTTATCGGGGAATATTTTACAACGCCTTCTTCCTTTTTGCGTGCGAGCGAAGTCTTGAGACCGCCTCATTTTGCATCAAATTTTGATTGTTTTCAAGTCTCCGACCACGAAAATTGATTTTGTCGATTTTCTCCAAATCCAAGCGGCCTTTTGAAAAACAAACTACACTACGTTTAGTTACTTACTAATAAGTACGTATGACCGAGAAATGAGCGAAAATTAATATTTACCGTGGCCGCCGGTTGCTCGAAACACTACCCATTTTCCAACTTCAAAAGGTAACCAACGTTCTGTTGCCGATCCAGATTCACCAAGACCATCATCATCGACATTATCATCAAAGCAGAAAATATTTGTTGGAGCGGGTGTTTTTGGTTGCGTCGTTTTTGTAGTATTTTTTGGAATTGGCATTTATTGTCACCAGCGAAAAAAGAAGTTAGGAAAAGGAGCTAAATATGGTCTTGATTGCAGTCCCAAACAAAGCAAAGTAACTGTGGAATACATTGCACAGGACTCGTCCGTTGTTGGCTCCTCACCATCCTGCGAGTTAACTGTTCCAATGATGCGTCAGGAAAGTCGTAACCTCACTAAGGTTTCCGAAGTAGACATGTCAGTGGGAGAAAACTGGGAGATCGGCAGAGAACTTATCAACCTGCAGGAAGTTCTCGGAGAAGGCGCGTTTGGAAGGGTCATGAAGGCGGAGGTGTTTGGAATTCCCAATATGCCTTTCAGATGCCATGTCGCGGTCAAAATGCTAAAAGGTGAGTTTTGTATTTAGGTGTTGTTTATAAAACCTAGCTTTGCCATTGCAATCATTAAATTTTGTATTTTTTGCCGCAATAGAAAAAAGTCAAGACGGGAAAGAGAACAGGAAAAGGAAAAGAATAAAAAAGTAAAAAAAGTTAAAAGAAAGAGAAGAAAAGGGAAAATATTATAAAACCCAGGACCAGAAGCAAATAGGGTCATACCGCCAGACCACGAAAACAAAAGAACGGATGCTATTTAAAGTTACCTTATTTACTTTGATACAGTCTTCTAGAAATCAACTCAAGAAAAAAAAAAAACTGCCATCATTTGACGAATTGAACGAGATGAAATAAGCGCGAAAAAAGTTGGAAGCAGCGCGACAAGCCATAGCCGCGGAAGGCCACAGAGTAAGACATTGCACAGGCTTATCAGTGGCCTAGCACAGGTTTTGTATACACACCCGAAGAAGGAACTTCCCTTAAACATTTCGTAGCCGCTAATTCTCCTACTGTCATCTCGCTGTAGTTTGGAAAAGGATTCTCCAATTTTTTCCGATACAACTACCGTGATCTCCCCGTCTATTTCCAAGAACGAAGTATTCCATCTCTTGCTAATTAATTGTGAGATGGATTGAGCAAGTGGAATGTTTTAAAAATGTATGCCCCACTGCAAAATAGCTACTTAAACTTTGATACCTTGCCTAAGTGAAACAAAAGAACAACAAGAAGACAACAAAATATGAGACAAAAACAGGCCGGTACTCGTGGTTTTTAGGCACTTTTATACTAACGTGTTCGAAAGCGTCCGCCTCGAAAGCCCCACATCGAAACAATCGTTTTAGAGTTGTTTCTGGTAGTCCACACTCAAATATCGAAAACGCCTTCCTGCATGGCAATGAGTCTACGCAGTCGCCAGGTTATTCTCAGATATTTGTATTAATAAGCGCGCCTACTCCAAGTAACAGTGTTACGTCCGTCTTTTCCAGCCATTTTTGACTTGTTAAATATACAAGTGTTTAGGAACTTAATGGAGGTCTTCTAAAACCTCCATTTGTTTTAGTATGAGCACAAGGCCAGAAGGCCCAAAAATGCTTGCGTTTTCAAACGAAAGCAAACTAGCGTGGTGGAGGTCATATAATACTTAACTATTTAACATTAGGACTGTAATGTCAACTCCTGCATTTCAGAGGATGCCACAGAACAGGAACACACAAATCTTGTATCAGAGTTGGAGCTAATGAAGACCATTGGAAAACACAAGAACATAATCAATTTGATTGGCACCTGCACTCAAGGAGGTTAGTTGACGGAGAAATTGAGTGGAGAAATTGGAGTTCTCCCTTACCGAAAACAAGAAAAAATATATTCCTTCTGTAAACTTGAAGGTACACTCTTTGCCATGCTGCGGAATCTTTTTGTTATAACATTATGGGTAACATTGAAAATTGGTCATAAGAGCATCGTATGCAGCCTTGAACCAAAAAGTAAAAGCACTTTTATTTAATTCTGCACTTGTGATTGCTTAAATCACAGTCGGTATTCAGAAGTAATATATTACTTAACCGAAGAACATTGCAGGTCATTTCAGCAAGACAAAAAATAGAATACCCAAGATTTCGCAAAATTAGACTTGTTTTTTTAAAGAATGCATTTTAACGATGTTAAACTGTTATTATCCTTTTCCCTTTCAGGTCCACTTTATGTACTTGTAGAATTCGCTCCAAATGGTAACTTAAGACAATTTTTGAGAAAAAGGAGGCCAACCAGGGAAATCGCCACAACCTTAACTGCATTGAGAGACAGGAGGCCAGTCAGAGAGAACGGTTCTACAGTGACGTACATGGACCTGGTTTCCTTCTCTTATCAGGTCTGCAGAGGAATGGAATATCTGTCTTCGAAAAAGGTGTGTGTCAAGATGTGGTATTTTTCAGATGACTGCCGGAATAAGTGAGCGCGTCTTACTCACACCATGCACTGCGTGAAATAAGTGACTTGGTGGAATTTGGGTTAAAGACCAAGAACTTTGAAGAGATGTGTGTGCGTATGTGGTGGGAGTATTGAGGGGTCAGTGATGTAGTTTGGGCAAGAATCCTTTTCCAACCTAACTTTAACTGTGAAAACATATCATGATGTTAGATTCCTTTTGTCATTGTTCTGTTCAGTTTTGTTATTTTCATTGTTCAGGTTGCGTTTCAGTATTGATCAAACCCAACGGGCGTTGATTCGTGTTTTCGCGAGCTACGAGTTACCAAGGGCTCGATCTTCCTGAAGCCATTCGGTATACATGGAAAGAGAAGTCGTCAGCTAAGGCTAAGGTCGATAACAAATTTTTTGTCTTTTCGTTAGTGTATTCATCGTAATCTTGCGGCCAGAAACGTTTTAGTTGCTGAGGATAATACCATGAAAATTGCAGACTTTGGTCTATGTAGAGACGTGCATCTAAAGGGTTATTACAGAAAAACAACAGACGTGAGTATATACACACACTATACTTTATTTTCATACTCATCATTTTGCCATCTCCGCCCGCAAATAGCAAAAGCTAGACGAGGCGGGCGGAGAGGAAAGGTTACAGCAATCATATCAGATGATATTGTAAAGTAACCTAAATAGACTTTGTGGATAAATAAGAATTACAGAAAAACAAGCTACAATGGGCGACAAAATGATTTGAGACACTTCGCCCTAAATGTACTTTTTGACGTTTTCCGGATTTCGAAAGGGGAAAAGATAGCTTTTCCTCCCCCATCCCCTCCATGCAATGTTGTGCCACTGTTCGAGCTACCTTTAGAAAACAAGAAACATCCCAACTTTGAATGGAGGGGACAGGGGAGGGGTGTGGATTCTTATGTTCTCTGAAGTTACCCTATTTGAGTACAATGTCTCAACAATTTTGTCGCCGATTGTAGCTAAAGTTACAAAATATATAGTCTTACAGAATGATATTACAAGACAAATTTTAGTACTAACAGGACCTATCAATTATTAGTGCATTTAGTCAAGGCTGCAGAACTTGTCATTTTTTGTAGGAGAATGGGCATTTCAACAAAATCGTCCTCTGCTTCCATTTTCGAGGGCAATAAGTCATGAAAAATGTTTCTTAAAAGCTCCTTTGGAGAGTTGACGAAATTCGTTAGGAATTTCGTTCCAAAGTTTAGCTCTGCAAACTTGGAAAAAGAATCTTGATTTAGATTCAGTCTTGAAGTTTTGGACATATTTCCAGACGAAGAAACCCTGGTCTCATGCATGCTTGTGCTTTGAATTAGCTTTAGTAAAGAGATCACAATTGTTAGACGGAGGATTCATGCAGGAGACGTCAAACACTATAGAAGATAGTTTTTCAGCACATAACATTTGTAAGGGTAGAATTTTTGAGGAAATAAATAAAGGCACAGCATGGGCTCTGGGTTCAGAAAAATACATCAAACGAAGGACTCGTTTTTGAAGCACGAGAATTTTTTGTAAATGGGTTTTGGCAGTTTGACCCCAAGCCGCCGAACCATATGTCAGATAAGGCAATATCAATGATTGATAAATATTTAAAAGGGTTGTACGTGGAACGAAGTGCCTAGGACGGGCAACAGCACCAACAGTTCTGCTTATTTTTAATGCAACATTGTTAATATGAAATTTCCAGCTTAAATTACTGTCCAATAGGACGCCAAGATATTTAACATGGTCTTCACACTGAAGGGTGGTAGGAAATTGAGTACAGTTATCAATAATTTCAATGTTAACCGAGTAGTTCAACTTACGTTGATATGGACGAAAGATAACAGTTTGACTTTTTAGCATTGAGCGTTAACTTATTTGATTGAGCATTGAGTAAATATCAAAGGTTCCTTCTTTTTTTGCCTTTTTCGAATAACCACAACGTTACACTGAGCTAACTTATAACAGGATCAGCAATTTCGTCTTTCCCGAGCTTAAAATTTCCATTTTTTTTTATGAAATACCCTGTTTATATGACACGTTATTAGTATTGCCATCCTGGGTAGCTGAGTTTCCTTTCTCCTTTGTTTCACGTAGTTCGTTTTACAGGCCCTGGACGGTGTCTCTTGGGGTACAGCTTCCCTACCTTCTTTCTGCAAGCTTGAAACCTGACGAATATTTTCGTAGATATCAACTCGAAAGAATAGCAGAAAACGAGCCTGACAGAAAGTATTTTATGAAGGAGGGTCATACCCTCGAAGTCAAAATAACCGAAAACCAGTCCCAGAAAGAGAGCGAGAAATCTGCAATCAATAATTAACTTTTTGTTAAGTTTAACTTAAGCAACTTTTCTGCCCATGTAAACCTGTAAGGGAGAGTGTCCCTACCATGTTAAACTTACTGTGCATGAAAAACGAGGTACGGTTCTTCTAACCTCTAGCTAGAGGCACCCTCTTCTCATGTCATACAGGCCCTAAATCATAGTCATACTGACACCATTCTCTTTATGTTAATTTTGTGATACATCTTCAATTAGGGGCTTCTTCCAGTCAAGTGGATGGCCGTTGAATCCCTCTTTGATCGCGTTTATGATACACAAAGTGACGTGTAAGTTCCTTGAAATGTTACTTAGTCACAGCTAAGTACTGAGGTATATGAAATGCGTTTTACGGAACCTAGTCTAATTTAATTGTCGTGTCACAAAATTTTACTTTTAGCAAAATTCAGCCATACGGAAGCCTTCAAACAAACTTTCCATTTGTAGGATATCGTAAGCGGATTGCAGTTGAGTTTTTTTAAAAAACTGTTCAGCCTAACAGTTTCTTAAATTTTATATCGGTTGTGCTATGAATTTGAATGATCACACGCAGGAGACTTGTTCTGAAGCTGAGCTTTTTACCATTCAGGCGATAATTTCTTCGCTCGGAAAGTTTAGTTTCAAAGTGAATAAATGGTCAAAACTAAACAAACTGGACTAAATTTTCTCGACACAGTTTATAAACCCCAAAGAGGTGTTAATTTGTTTTCTTTCCTCTTTCATCAGGTGGTCCTTTGGAATACTCTTATGGGAAATGGTTACTTTTGGTACGTAAGTGGCATTTTATATTGACGAGGAAAAAAGAAAAAGAAACATTTGCCATAAAATAAGAAGGCCTTTTCCTTAGCAAGAAAATACCATTTACACTTTTTTAGTGGATAATAGTCACAATTTATTAATATCTTTTAAATGCTCTTTTCTAGGAGGGTCTCCATATCCCGGCGTTCCTCTAGAAACTTTGTTTGAGCTATTAAAATCTGGATACCGAATGAAAAAGCCACTCAACTGTCCAGATAACATGTAAGTAGCCAAAAAAGCTTCAATTATCGTGGTGAATACACCCGAGGCCAAAGTAAGACAACCAACAAAAAATTCTGGTACTGTCAAATTGAAATGTATAAAGATGTAGAATGAAGTAAGCAGCCACATGGTCCCTGCTCCCACAGCCTCGCTTTCATGAGTTAAGAACATATATGATAAGGTCCCGGATGGCAGCAACGACCCTCTCACTGTCCCAAGAGAAATTGAAAGCAATGCTTTTGCAAATTTTTGGGGCAAACAAGGTACATTTTTGGAGATGTGCAAGAGGCAATGGAAGAACCAGAAAAAAAGGCATCCGGTAGTATTGAGAAACATATTGTGCGTGTTTTGGGTTTTTCTTGCTTCCTTAGGTATCACATTATGTTGAAATGTTGGCAGGAGTCACCGATGCAAAGACCTACCTTTGAGGAACTGGTCAAAGAGTTCGATGCTATGTTGGTGTCACTACCAGATAAAGTCGACTCAACACGTCGATTGGAAGAGGTATAAGTAGGTTCACCCCTTACTAAGCCGGCCAGTATAGTGATCACATACCGTACTGTAAGAGTGAGACAAAAGTTATTTGAAGCCGAATTTCAATCGGAAAGTCTATAGTCCTCAAGGCGAGAGGTACCTGCATTCATATCAGCCGGTTTATACGTTAGTCCATCTTTAAGTCAGTTGAACAATTTAAATCCTGTCTAATTTGTTTAGGACGGATATAGTTGAGACCGGAACTAAACGATTCTTTTTTCCCGGCGCATTTTTCTTTCATTAACGGCAAGTCATAATAACAAATTATAACATTAATAATAAAGAAAATCTTTATGCAATACTCATAAAAAGACCTATGTACAGTGCTTCACTTAAAAAAGAATTAAAACGAAATTTGTATCTTAACATCTGTTAGAACAAAAAGAAAAGATCATTATGTCTCAATATCTCTTGAAATATAATCCACGAAAATGTTTCTCTGCTTATTATTATTACTATTACTATTAGCAATCACTACCAATATTTAACATCTTTTCACTAATTCCTCTTTAAAATCTGCCACTAAGGTTTCCGAAGTAGACATGTCAGTGGGCGAAAACTGGGAGATCGACAGAGAACTTATCAACCTGCAGGAAGTCCTCGGAGAAGGCGCGTTTGGAAGGGTCATGAAGGCGGAGATGTTTGGAATTCCCAATATGCCTTTCAGATGCCATGTCGCGGTCAAAATGATAAAAGGTGAGTTTTGGATTTAGGTGTTGTATACAAAACCAAGCTTTGCCATTGCAATCATTAAATTTTGCATTTTTGGCCGCAATAGAAAGAAGTCAAGACGGAAAAAAGAACAGGAAAAGGAAAAGAATAAAAAAGTAAAGAAAGTTAAAAAAAAGAGAAGAAAAGGGAAAATGTTAAGCCTCAAACCCAGGACCAGAAGCAAATAGGGTCATATCGCCAGACCACGAAAACAAAAGAACAGATGCTTTTTAATGTTACCTTATTTACTCTAAAGGGCGCCGCCTCTCCTAAGCGCCGTACTTTGGAGCAAGACTAGGGAGCTTTTAAAAGCAACGACGACGGCGACGGAATTTGACAACGGAAACAAGAATCGCCGAAAGGCGATTTTTAACTGGGCTGCCAAGGGGCTATTTTTTCTGAGGGGAGGGGGCGGCTATACACTCTCAGGCTACCATAAAACCTTGTCGGCAACCATTGCATGCGACAGAACCTCATGTGAGACTGAAACATAAACTCATTCAAAACATTGTACCCTTTTGAAAGACTTTCGTAACCCCAAAAAAAGAGTACCATTTTTAAGTGGGGGCTGTATAATAACTTTTAAATTCCAACACTATGAATAAAAATAGACAAGTTAGCCATTAATTCTAAGCAGGAAACAATTTGCATTATTTCCACGTACCCCTCCCCTAATCCCCCTGTGCCCCAAAATATAGCGTGACAGTATAACGTGACGTAACTGGAAATTCCAAAAATTGTTGTCGTTCTACGAGTATAATGAGCTGATTTACACTAGACAGAAATATTGTATTATATGAAAACCAGAAGTATACTAAAACAGACAGTTAACTGCCCATTGATCCCGCCTGATCCAGGGGCCTCACTGACTGCACGGAGACTTTTACTGCGCTTTTCACAAACATGCGAACTCTAAAGTTCAAAAGCCACCTTCGCAATTGTGTTTATCGCTGCCGTCAATCATAATTACGATCAAAAGCAACGAACCTTGAAACAGAGAAACACAGGGCGCTTTCCATTTACGAAAAAACCCCGGAAATTTCGGTGGTAGCAAAAGTGGAATTTCCGATTGGTAAAAAGTTGTTCCATTTGGTCGTAAACCCCGGTACGTGGCTGGGTGCCCGACCGTGGACCTGGAACTGGTACAAACTACAAGAAACGTAAATGGAACACGACATTCCGTTCGGAAATTCCAACTGGGAAAACGGGACCACCTTTTTAGATTTTCCACTTTTTCTGGGAATTTTCCAGTGGGACGAACCGACGAAACGTGTTCCATTTACCGCCGAACCGGAAATTCCGGAAATTTTGACTAAATGGAAAGCGCCCACACAAAACGGATCGAAATCCGCAAATCACAAACCATGACCTTTTGAACCCGTGAAGTAGAGTTTTGTTTCCTAAGAGGTCCGTTAAGATGATTGACAGCAATCCTAATTTGCGGTCCACAATCTACAAGAAAACGCACTATTTTTTCCACAAGAAGAAAAATATTCAGTTTTAAGATTTTCCTCATGGTATTTTTCTCTAACTTAAAGGAATAAAATCCTTTGCACTTTGAGACCTAAAAAGTTTAAAGACTTCTCGCTCGCATGTTGCGTTCACCAGCACGCACTTCAAACAATGTAAATAGATGAAACGATCGATAACATATTTTTTACCTGATACCGATGCGAGTTAAAAATTCGCTCCAGTTCTGTTTGTCTCACCCAAGACGAACTTTTCTTCATGGAAGATAACTATGCCGCTTTATAACTCGTCCGAAGTTTTTGTGCCAGCTAAACAATATGGAAACACTATTCACAGTGACTCCTTGGATATTAAAAAGACTGAACGTGACGAACTATTATGCCTTTGTTTACTTCTGATCACATCTTCAAGCGAAGTCTCTCTTTTCAAGCGATTCATCTCAATGCACAATAATTGACCCTTATATTAGTTAAAACCCTATGGTTCATTTATATTAATGCTGTTTTTGCCCCTCACATTGACTGTGTTCGTTCGTATTCAAAACACCTTTACGAAAATAAAGGATGTTGCTCAGGATGTTCCATACATGGCTAAAGAATGGAAAGGTGCCATAAGAGCTAAGAGGAGGGCAGCAAAAAAGTATCTCAAGGAACAAACCAGTGAGAACTGGGAAG
Organism: Porites lobata; assembly: GCA_942486035.1. Taxonomy (NCBI): domain Eukaryota; kingdom Metazoa; phylum Cnidaria; class Anthozoa; order Scleractinia; family Poritidae; genus Porites; species Porites lobata. The sequence continues at coordinate 4,805,018 of CALNXK010000011.1, read as the reverse complement.
CTAGGCGGATAACCAGAAACGAGGCCACCCGACTCCGGAGAAAGGCAATAAGGACATATTGGAAAGAGCAAGCCACTAAGCTTAAGTGCAAGCCGAGTGAGTTCTATAAGACATTTATGCCCTTTCTGACTGATAAGCACAAGGTCAACACAAATGAGCTCAGCCTAAGTATCAACGGGACCATCTGCAGAGACCAATGTGCGGTTTCTAATCACTTGTGTGAATATTTTGCTATTGTGGCTGATGGGATTGGAAACACCAGTGCGGTTGATGACAAAGTTCTCGCCACCCACCCTAGTGTCCAGAATATTACGCAGAAGATGACAGGATATCAGGGCTTCCAGTTTCAGAATCTTCAGAGTTTTGAAGTTGAAAAGGCGCTGCAAAACGTCAATGTAAGGAAGAGTACAGGCTGGGACGGCATCCCTCCCATGGCGCTCAAGCTTGGAGCTACTGAGCTAACAAATCCATTGACGTCACTATTTAATTCATGTATAACCCTCGGAGAGTGGCCCTTGGATGGAAAAGGGGTGAATGGACACCCGTTTTTAAGAAGGACGATCCCCATGAAATGGGAAACTACAGACCCATAACTGTACAAGTTACTGTAAACAAACTCTTTGAACAATTACTCAGCAAGCAACTCAGTTATGGTTTTAATAACAAACTGTGCGACAAACTAACAGCTTACAGGAAAAACAATAGCTGTGAGACAGCTCTCTTATCTTTGACTGAGAATTGGAAATTCGCTCTGGATGAGCATAACGTTGTGGGTGTTCTCTCCACGGACATGAGCAAAGCCTTCGATTCACTTTACCATCCACTTACACTTGCAAAACTTAAAGCTTATGGTGTTGAGGAAAGAAGTCTGCGATTGATGGGCTCCTACTTCACAGACCGTTATAACAGGGTCAAGCTAGGATCTGTAGTGAGCGAGTGGCAGAGGGTGACAAGGGGATGCCCACAGGGTTCTGCATTTGGACCTCTCATCTGGAACATCTTCCAAAACGATTTGACTTATACTGTTGATGCGAACATGAATATGTATGCAGATGACCACCAGTTTTATGTCGTTCGCAGCACCCTCTCTGATGTGCATGATGATCTTGCTGTTTGCGCTGAGTCAGCATCTTCATGGTACAGAGCTAATTTACTAAAGGGAAATTTGGACAAGTACCAGACAATGGCACTTGGTTGCGGAAGGAAGTCTATGGACAGTATTATGATTGACAATCATGAAGTCAGATCCACTGAATGTCTCAAGCTATTAGGTGTCTGTATTGATAACAATCTTCGTTTTGATGAACATATAAGTAGTATCTCTAAGAAGAGCGCCCAGCGGGTAGGCGTTCTCATGAGGCTCAGGAACCTTATACCCACACAAACTAAGTTACAGTTATATAAGGCAGCTGTTCTTCCGTATTTAACCTACTGTCACCTTATATGGCATTTTTGCCGTGCTAGTGATTCTAGACGACTAGAGCGTATCCAGGAAAGAGCACTTAGGGCTATATATTGTGATAAACATTCGTCCTATGGTCAATTACTATCTATGGCTGGGCTATCGACTCTACACAACCGGCGACTACAGGACATAGCTATTCTCATGTATAAAGTTAAAAACAACATGTGCCCAACCTACATTAGCACTCTCTTTGAACAGCCTGCAATTAAGTATGAACTGCGCAATCATGACTTCACTATACCCAGATTCAACACAGTCTCCTTTGGAAAGCACTCGCTCAGGTATATGGGCCCAAGGGTATGGAGTTCTGTTCCTAGTAACGTGAAAAAAGCTTCCACGTTGTCCTCCTTCAAATATAACATAAGAAAAGTGGATCTTAGCATGCTATTAGCTGACAATAACTGCTCTAACTGCTCTCTTTGCACTTCTTAATCTTTTATTTCTTATTTTTTTATAAGATAATGGATACATTTGTACATATTGTATATAATTCTCTCGAATTTCACACTTGCTTATACTGTACATAGTTTTTCTTAATTTTAATTAATTTATTAATTGATTTATTTTTTAAATTTATTTTAGTGTCCCCACTTAGTGGTTATACACCGCTATTACAGTCTTGACACTTTAATAAAGGTATCATCATCATCATCATCAAAGGTCGTATAGGTCATGTGTGTTATGTTTCGAGATAAATGGATTATACGCTTTTTTAAGTTTCCATTTTGCGGTGACTTCAGTTAACATCTTCATAAAATGGTAAAAGAAATATCAAGAAACATCACGAGAGCTAAAAAACTTTCAAAGGCATGTTTCTGAAACTCGCTAATGCTGACATCAATATAGGGTGCTTGCTGAATGGGCGAAAACACAGAATTGTGATCACAAGATCATGTACAAATTTAATGATAAAAGCTTAGCAAGATACAAATACAAACAAACAAAAGCAAACCCCCTGAAACCTCGACGTGGGCTACACTTGTATGCTCTTCTCAGTCACCGAACCTTGTCAGTAATAGCTCCTATATATAGTCCTCAAGTCGCTCTCTGTGAAGCTCCCGGATGGGATGTTCCGCTTTAAACTTGTGCATGGTGCGCGAAATTCTCAGAGTCCCTATTTTTGTCCGTGTCTTCTTTATCCTCAGTATCCGAAATTTAGGCCTCCAAAGTGGCGTGTGTTGCATTAAATAGAAGGAAATATTTAAAGGAAAAGCCAGTCTTCTAACATGGCAAAGTTGTCACGTCCCTCGCTCATAGACGTGCGTAGTGCCATTCATCGGCAACTGAGTTGTTCGCTTCACTGACTACGAAGGCTTACAATCAATTCTTCAGCCATAGTGTCGTCAACTGGTGAAATACGTTGCTCATAAATTGTGCTTCTTAATTGCTCATGTACTACATCGATCGATAATTCTCTCTTTGAGTTCACGAAGCGGCCACGGCGTTCCAAACCTGACGCTCACAGTCATTTTTTAGTGTGAACCTACCGTGAACAGCGTGTCGGTTTGAATGCAACGCGAGCATTTCTCTGAGTTTCCCAGCGCCAACATCATCTAACTGACTTAAACTCGAACAATAAAAAAATGATAGAGTGACTCCCATGATCGAATCGCTTCGAACAACGCAAATAGCCTTCTTCAGGTTCGCAACGCTTTGTGGGTTTTTCAGGGGGAGCGCAGACGAGGTACAAAAAGTATCCGTGCAGGGGTTCGTGCAAGAGAAACTCATATGAAACCATTTGTGAGAACATCGTTTCTCGGTACCAGACCCTCGTGTCTTCCCTCCCCCGGGAGACCACTTTTTGACACCGACTACCGAAAGCCCATTTTATGACTGGGCGCACAGGCAGCCCAGTAAAAAGCAATAGGTTTAGATTGGCAAAATAACTATACACGACGTGCATTACACTTTTTTTTTACATTTCTTTGCCGTCACTGCACGACTACGATGTGAAAATGCCTATTTAACGTTTTTTTGGAGAACGTGAACACAAGACAAAGACTTTCTTTTTCTTTTCTTTAACTTTGATACAGTCTTCTAGAAATCAACTCAAGAAATCATCATCATTTGACGAATTAAACGAGATGAAATATGCGCGAAAAAGTTTGAAGCAGCGCGACAAGCCATAGCCGCGGTAGGCCACAGGGTAAGGCATGACACAGGCTTATCAGTGGCCTAGCGCAGGTTTTGTATACACACCCGAAGAAGGCACTTCCCTTAAACATTTCGTAGCCGCTAATTCTCCTACTGTTATCTCACTATAGTTTGGAAAAGGATTCTCCAATTTTTTCCGATACAACTATCGTGATCCCCCTGTCTATTTCCAAGAACGAAGTATTCCATCTCTTGCTAATTAATTGTGAGATGGATTGAGCAAGTAGAATGTTTTAAAAATGTATGCCCCACTGCAAAATAGCGACTCAAACTTTGATACCTTGCCTAAGTGAAACAAAAGAACAACAACAAGACAAGAAAAATATGAGACAAAAATAGGCGGGTACTCGTGGTTTTTAGACACTTTTATACTAACGTGTTCGAAAGCGTCCGCCTCGAAAGCCCCACATCGAAACCATCGTTTTGGCATTGTTTCTGGTGCATGACAATGAGTCTTCGCAGTCGCCAGGTTATTATCAGATATTTGTATTATTTAGCGCGCCTACTCCAAGTAACAGTGCTACTTCCTTCTTTTCCCGCCATTTTTGACTTGTTAAATATACAAGTGTTTAGAAACTTAATGGAGGTCTTCTAAAACTTCCATTTTTTGTAGTATGAGCACAATGCCAGAAGGCCCAAAAATGCTTGCGTTTTCAAACTAGCGTGGTGGAGGTCATATAATACTTAAATATTTAACATCAGGACTGTAATGTCAATCTCCTGCATTTCAGAGGATGCCACGGAACAGGAACACACAGATCTTGTATCAGAGTTGGAGCTAATGAAGACCATTGGAAAACACAAGAACATAATCAATTTGATTGGCGCCTGCACTCAAGGAGGTTAGTTGACGGACAAATTGGGTGGAGAAATTGGAGTTCTCCCCTACCGAAAACAAGAAAAAATATATCCCTTCTGTAAACTTGAAGGTACACTCTTTATCATCCTGCGGAATCTTTTTGTTATAACGTTATAGGTAACATTGAAAATGGGTCATAAGAACATCTTATGCAGCCTTGAACCAAAAAGTAAAAGTACTTTTATTCAATTCTGCACTTGTGATTGCTTAAATCACAGTCGGTATTCAGAAGTTATATATTACTTAACCGAAGAACATTGCAGGTCATATCAGCAAGGCAAAAAATAGAATTCCCAACATTTTGTAAAATTAGACGTGTTTTTACAATGCTAAACTGTTATTATTCCTTTTATCCTTCAGGTCCGCTATATGTAGTTGTAGAATTCGCTCCAAATGGTAACTTAAGACAATTTTTGAGAAAAAGGAGGCCAACCAGGGAAATCCCCACAACTTTAACTGCATTGAGAGACAGGAGGCCAGTCAGAGAGAACGGTTCAACACTGACGCACATGGACCTGGTTTCCTTCTCTTATCAGGTCTGCAGAGGAATGGAATATCTGTCTTCGAAAAAGGTGTGTGTCAAGATGTGGTATTTTTCCGATGACTGCCGGAATAAGTGAGCTTCTTACTCACACCATGCACTGCGTGAAATAAGTGATTTAGTGGAATTTGGGAATTTGGAATGTGTGCGCTAATGTGGTGTGGGTATTGAGGGGTCAGTGATGTAGTTTTGGCAAGAATCCTTTTCCAACCCAACTTTAACTGTGAAAACATATCATGATGTTAGATTCCTTTTGTCATTGTTCTGTTCAGTTTTGTTATTTTTATTGTTCAGGTTACATTTATAAGTATTGATCAAACCCAGTGGGCGCTGATTCGTGTTTTCGCGAGCTACGAGTTACCAAGGGCTCGATCTTCAGGAAGCCATTGGGTATGCATGAAAAGAGAAGTCATCAGCTAAGGCTAAGGTCGATAAAAAATTTCTTATCTTTTTATTAGTGTATTCATCGTGATCTTGCGGCCAGAAACGTTTTAGTTGCCGAGGATAATACCATGAAAATTGCCGACTTTGGTCTATGTAGAGACGTGCATCTAAAGGGTTATTACAGAAAAACAACAGACGTGAGTACTTCTTAGTATAGTGTGCTTGAAGCGCTTAAAAGATCCTAAAAATATGGTTGATTTTCAAACAAGAGGGTACACCTCTTCAATGAATGTCCCCTCCCCCTCCCCTTTCAAGAAGATAACGCATTGTCGTAAGAGAAAAGTAATTTTCGTCCTGGGTGTTACGATACAGTTACCAATTCGTTACAGTTTTCATTTTTATTTCCCGGCCATGTGCTTGTGTCATCTGTACCATTGTAAAAGAACTTTTGGACCATCCTTTCCGGCCTGCCTTTTTGTATTGCGCGCTGTTGTTTCGATCAAGTTAAACGATGAAACGAAGTAAATTTCAAAGGTTTCTTTTTTTTGCCTTTTTTGAACAACCACAACATTACATTGAGCTGCCTTATGACTGGATCAGCAATTTTGTCTTTCCTGAGCTTAAAATTTCCATTTACCTTGTTTACATGAGGGAGGGTGCCTCTTATTAGTAGGGCCATCCTGGGTAGTTGAGTTTCCTTCCTCCTTTGTTTCACGCAGTTCGTTTTACAGGCACGGGACGGTGCCTCTTGGGGTAGGTATTCCCTACCTTCTTTCTGCATGCTTGTAACCTGACAAATATTTTCGTAGACATCAACTCGAAAGAATGGCAGCAAACGACCCTGACAGAAAGCATTTTACGAAGGAGGGTCATACCCTCGAAGTCAAAATAACCGAAAACCAGTCCCAGAAAGAGAGCGAGAAATCTGCAATCAATAATTCAGCCCCCCTGATATAGGAACTTTTCTGCTCATGTAAAATCTCTTGAACCTGTAAGGGAGGGTGCCCCTAGCATGTTAAACTTACTATACGAAAAGAACGGCGGAAACTTAAATGCTGGGAGGTAGAGTTCCCCTGACCTCTATAGAGGCACCCTCTTTCCATGTCACACAGGCCCTAATTCATGGTTATACTGTTATACTGTTATACACCATTCTCTTCATGTTAATTTTGTGATACATCTTCAATTAGGGGCTTCTTCCAGTCATGTGGATGGCCGTTGAATCCCTCTTTGATCGCGTCTATAGTACACAAAGTGACGTGTAAGTACCTTGAAATGTTACTTAGTAACTGCTAAGTAGTGACATATATGAAATGCTTTTTAGTGAACCTGGTGTAATTTAATTGTCGTATCACAAAATTTAGCAAAATTCAGCCATACGAAAGCCTTCAAACAAGTTGTCCATTTTTAGGATATCGTATGCGGATTGCAGTTGAGTTTTTTTAAAAAAAACTGTTCAGCCTAACAGTTTCTCAAAGTTTCAATCGGTTGTACTATGAACTTGAATGATCACACGCAGGAGACTTGTTCTAAAGCTGAGGTTTTGCCATTCAGGCGATAATTCCTTCGCACTGAACGTTTAATTTCAAAGTGAATAAATAGTAAAACTAAACAAACTGGACTAAATTTCCTCGACACCGTTTATAAACCCAAAGAGCTGTTAATTTGTTTTCTTTCCTCTTTCATCAGGTGGTCCTTTGGAATACTCTTATGGGAAATGGTTACTTTTGGTACGTAAGTGGCATTTTATGTTGACGAGGAAAATAGGAAAGGAACATTTGCCATAAAATAAGAAGGCCTTTTCCTTAGCAAGAAAATACCATTTACACTTTTTTAGTGGATAATAGTCACAATTTATTAATATCTTTTAAATGCTCTTTTCTAGGAGGGTCTCCATATCCCGGCGTTCCTCTAGAAACTTTGTTTGAGCTTTTAAAATCTGGATACCGAATGAAAAAGCCACTCACCTGTCCAGAGAACATGTAAGTAGCCAAACAAGCTTCAATTATCGTGGTGAATGAAAAAAGGAGTCCCACCCGAGGCCAAAGTAAGACAACCAACAAAAACTACTGGTACTCTCAAATTAAAATGTATAAAGATGTAGAATGAAGGAAGGGACCACATGGTCCCTGCTCCCACGGCTTAGTTGTCATGAGTTAAGAATATATATAATAAGGTCCCGGATGGCAGCAACGGCGCTCTCACTGTCCCAAGAGAAATTGAAAGCAATGCGTATGCAAAATTTTGGGGCAAACAAGGTGTGTTTTTGGAGACGTGCAAGTGGCGAATGGAAGAACCAAAAAAAAGACATCCGGTAGTATTGAGAAACATATTGTGCGTGTTTTGGGTTTTTCTTTATTCCTTAGGTATCAGATTATGTTGAAATGTTGGCAGGAGTCACCGATGCAAAGACCTACATTTGAGGAACTGGTCAAAGAGTTCGATGCTATGTTAGTGTCACTATCAGATAAAGTTGACTCAACACGTCAATTGGAAGAGGTATAAGTGGGTTCACTCCTTACTAAGTCGGCCAATATAGTGATCACATACCGTAAGAGTGAGACAAAAGTTATTTGAAGCCGAATTTCAATCGGAAAATCGGTTGTCCGCAAGACAAGAGTTACCTGCACTCATACCAGTCGGTTTATACGTTAGTCCATCTTTAAGTCAGTTTAACAATTTAAGTCCTGTCTAATTTCTTTAGGATGGATATAGTTGAGACCGGAACTACAGGGTTCCTTTTTTCCCTGCGCATGTTTCTTTCATTAACGGCAAATGAACCCATTCTGACTCCCGAATCAGTGGGATTACAACCTGTACAAATAAATAAATAAATAAATAAATAATAATAACAATAATAATAATAATGAGACAATAACAACAAAAAGTATACAAATGAGAAAATCTGACATATGTCACTGACAAGGCTCAGTTTATGCCATTAGAGCTTTGTGGCTTAGTTTTCGTGATTCATTGCTTATTACAGGAAGAAATTCACCAGGAAGCGTCGCCTATGATTCCATTGGCAACAAGAGCTTCAAATTCCGCGTTAGTGTCGCCGTCAACTCTTCGAAACACTGGTGGAACTGAACATGAAATGGAGAATGATCGTAGGGACAATGACAGCGTGTCCCCTGATCATGATACCAACGTTATTTGGGAAGTCTGCAATCCATCGATACACACGAGGCAATTAAAAAGAGACCAGAAACTCCAGATCCCTAAGAGAGCTGGCGATAAAAAGGAAACAAGCGATGCCACTTTTCCTCGGTTACCAATAGAGACCGACGTGTGACAATAGATTATAAAGAAGTGACGTCGAATGTTGTTTGATCAATTACGTTTTTTAGTTGCTGAACTACAACTACGTTTTCTTTTTTCAGTTAGTAAAAATAAAGACTTTTTGGTCAATTTTTTAAAATGTTTTTTAGAAACGAACATACAGAAGGCCTAAATGTAATGAGCGACTGTTTTATCGTAATTCGTAATAACTGTCGTAATTTATAATAACTGTCGTAATTTGTAATAATTTTGTAGTAATTTGGTAATGATAACAATAATCATGATAATAGGAAGAAATAAATCCTTAATTTGTCTTTTATGCTCAAGGGGAATTTCGCGTCTTATTTAGCTACCCTGATGGAGGGGTGGAACAGTTTTGGGGCAACTACCCTCCTGTCGGTGTTTGTTCCTTATAATTTACATTTTCCTTCATGTAAACATTCAAACCGGGGGTATGGTGTTGCAGAGGGTGTGATTGCCAAACTCCCTACTGCAAAAGACTGAAGAGACACAAAAACTTTGTATAAGTGAAGCCATAAGAAAACATTGTTTCAGTTTATGTTTTTGTTGAGACAATAACTAAACCTACTAAAAATTGTATACAATTTTATAGGAACTCTGTCATTTTCAAAGTGATAAAAATATCTCAAAAAACGTACACGAACAACAATGGTATTCCTTGCAAAAAAGCTAATAAACATTCACCACAACTAAACAAATTGCAATTAATTAACTTTAAAGGAACTATGTCACGACCTGCGCATGTGCGAGATTTGCGCAGTACAAGCTGAAGCAACGAGCTGTCGGCCATATTGGACTTGAGGAAGATCCGTCGGTTTCTCCGATTTTTTGTCAGATTAGCCCCCCTAGAAGTTGTCTTTAGCCAGTTTACAATACATTTTATCCATCTGGACCATCAGGAGTTAGAATTATGGCCACGCGTGAGCTGGAGAGTTCCGTAACGGTAAGTTCCTTCGATGTTGTAGAGGTGACATGCAAAAATTTGTGAATTGTCAGAAGTAGTTTTTTTATGGTTCAAACCCGAATTATCGTTTTCGCCTTCCTCTCTTTTAGGAAAATAGGATCTCTTGTTCGTGTCGAAGCACTTGCTCAACAAAACGAATCAACAACGCAAACAGAGGTTGTCCCTGTAAAACAGAAGGCCCAAGACAAACTACAACTAAAGTTCTTCTTCAGCCATGCATTAAAGCATTTTTTGCTTGAAAATACTCTACGTGCTTTTAACATCCAAACTCGGAAGGCCTACCCTACCGCGTGGGCCCAGCAAAGGCCTGTTGTAAATAATATATACATTTAGCCGAGGCTAAAAGCGTACCTCCAGTTGATAAATTTATAATTTAAATCAAACAATAAAGTCCGTCGTAATCCACAAATCAGTTAACTGGGGATATCCATATGACTTTTAAGAGGCCCTGCGCCTAAGAAACGACCGATGATTTCCGGCTAAAAAATAAAATCGGCCGATTTTTATCTCCCAAGTAGAGGTTACCGAATACTATTCAAAAATGAATTTCTTTTGTTTCAGTTTCGCTTTAAACCAAAAATATCGAGCCGCAAACTTTTTCCGTCTGATAGCAGCAAAATCAGGCCTAAAATAAGCTCTCGCAAAAAACGGTTCAGAAATCACTATCGCGACGCAAAACAACGAGAAAACCACACAGTGATGAAGAAAAGGGCCTTTTAATGCAATATCATTCGATAAACATCGAAAAACTGCCGAAGGGAATAAAAAATAAATTTTCAAATATTGCATATTAAATTAGATGGAGCGTTGGAGCTGATTTTAAAATAATAATTTCTCGAAAGTCCAACGCTGCTGAAAGCAATCACAGTGATGAATCAGACATTGGAGGGATATGCATCATGTTTTCGGAAAAACATTTTTCGGCCAAAGTATACTGACGTTGCAAAAACCGTTCAAAGTTACCTTATTTACCGTTAAGTTGCCACTTCGTCGAAACACTTCTCTGTTGCCAATATGGCCAAGGATAGCGTGGTAAACGCCACTTTAAGCCTTGCTAGGCGCTCAAAACCATCCTAAATAGAAGCATATAGAATTTAAAGAGAAAGGAAAATGAAAGATTCGCAGAAAAAGAGAATAACTCGAAATTACCATCTGCTAAGGAGAGTTGAATCTTGGAAATGTTGTCGCGTGACAGCGTTCATTTGTCCGACCTGCAGCGGGATCCAAACAAATACGTGAAATATAAGTTAAAAAAACAGTCTTCCTATCACCAGAAATCGTGAATGAGACAGTTTGATGTTTTTGCTATTAATGATGATGAATTGAGCCTCAGCTAGTCTCCAAGTACTTTGAATGTGGGCTGCTTGTATTTCGTTACATACATTCCAACGGACGTTACGGGTCAGCGCGTGTAGGGGTCAGCGGACCTGAAGAAAGGTGACGAAGTTGCGCCATGCTAGGGGGGACATTGGTAGGTACCCAATACCGAAAATAAATGCGGTATCGGTATTTCGTCGATTTTTGACACGGTATTTCGGTATTTACCAATTTTTCTCACGGTATTGAGGTATTTAATCAATTTAATTTAATTTTGCGAGGAAACGTGAGACGGCCTCGAATTGATCGGTACAACGAACGAAAAAGATACCCTACCAATTTCATCACAGATTATCTGTCAGAAATTGTGTAATGGTAATCATTTACCATTAATCTAAAGTCTTAAAAATACTGACGTGCATTAAACTAGACTGCGTAGCAGGCGCTTGGAAGTAGTGGGCGCGAGAGAGAACGAACGCGCGCGAGGGAGACACGCGAGCGGTCATCTAAACCGTGCCTGGTACGCAGGCTAGCATTAAACAGGGCAATGAACAGTACCGCAATACCGTGATCTTCTTTTACCGAATACCGTTAACCAAAAGGAAGAAATACCGCATACCGCAGGGCTAAATATAAATGATACCGCAATACCCCACTTTAAAATCCAAATTACCGAAATACCGCTTGCAAAAAAGCGTAAGCGCCCATTTCCCTCCATGCTGTTGAAGAGGTGATAGAATATTTGGGCTTAAAACATCCAATTATATTTGATGTTTACAATCTTTGTCATAATTATCACTGCAACAAACTTTCATCTTTCAAGGTTAGTGAAAGACATGCGCGGGTATTTCGAAATACCTTACAAATCTACAGATCTAAAAAGAGACCTTTTAGCCAAGGTTTCGGTGTAAAGCCGTGAATGTGACTGAGTGCAGCAAAAAATAATTTCATACTGTAACTTTCCTGCGCAAGAGTTTGAGTGCATGGTATGCTGTCCAATCGGTAATGTGACAAGTTGTGCGTTGTGCATTGGTTATCATCTAAATATCATAAATATTATTGGGGAAACAAATTATGAAGTATATTATAAAATGAAGTTGCAAAATTTGTGAGGCACTTTCATCGATTTAAAAGTCCTACCGGTCTCCTATATTTTTTTATGATGTCCTCCCCAATATTTGGGTGACCCTATTCGGCGGAATGGCGGAATACATGCAATCAGTTGTAAAATACGGAATATACGTAATACTCTAAAACACGGAATTTACAGAATATTCTGTATTTGATTTGAACTGGACTGACGAGGTGAAGCAGAGGCAATATTAAAAATTCAATTTTCGTACTGCCGTAAGCCACACTATAGACCTTTTGACGGTTTTGAAAGCCATCTTGACGGGTGAAGGGTCCGGTATCACGGGAATCTAATGTCGCATAACTTTCATAAAACGGCTGTTCTAAAAAAAAAGAATTGTAAACTTAAGCTTGACAGGATTGTACTACCAATTAATGGGGGCCGCACCTGTGCCTAAAT